>JANHGO010000042.1:105737658-105751186 GCA_024606505.1 Aquila spilogaster
AGAACCAAACAGAAAATTGTGAGCAAATCTGAGCCAGTAGAGACATTTACTTATGCAGGAAGTTAAGCCCAAGGACTGCCCGGACCCGCCGGCCGAGCGGCGGCGGCAGCGCCTGGTGCTCCGGCCCCTGCGGCGGACCCGGCTGCTCTGCACCCCCGGGTCGCCCTCCCCGGCGGCAGCCCTGGCTTCTGGCAGCGCCAGAACGAGACGAACACCGAGAGGAAGCTGTGCCTTGCGGCCAGGGCAGCAGATGAGTGGCGGCGTCCTATGAAAAATCTCGTTTGATAGATGTAGAGGATTGGAGAGAAGGAAAGCGAACTGATACAGCTGTTTGTTAGTATCACAGACTGACCCGTCCATCCGAACCCGGCCATACGATTACTACGAAGGACTGTCAGCGGTGTTGTCAAACTCGAGGCAAACAAAGCTCGGTGCTCTCGGCGTGGCGCTGAGCCACCCATCTCCTGGCAGAAGGCTGTCAGGCTGGCCGCACGCCGTCCGACCTTGTCGCCGTCTTGTCCTTTTTGTGCTTGGCTGCTGTGTCAAGGAGGTTTTGCTCCATGACAGTTTCCGAGTGAGGTGAGGCTGCTACCAGGTTCCGGGACTTGGGAGGCTTGATCAGGCTCTACCAAGTGAACAATGAGCCAAATGAGGCTTTGAGTATTTTGGCTTTTTCTATGTCCTTTGTAACTAGGTCCCCACTCCTTTGAGGAGTGGCCTCACCTTTTCCTTAGCCTTCTCGTTGGAAGCCCTGCTTGTTTCCTTCACATCCCTGGCCAGTTTCAACCCCTGCTGAGTTTTGCCTCCTAACTCCATCCCTGTTCAACTCGGGCATTCCTGCTGGGTAGCCCATCCCTGCTTCCACAGCCTGTGTGCTTCCATCCTGCAGTTTGAGCTCAGTTTTTTCACGTTGACTGTTTTCCTTTTCCACTGCGAGTTTCCTTGATGTGCTGAATAGCAAAGCGGGCTTGCTGAAAGTTTTGAGGCAACAAGCTGCTTGAAGAAACTATCAGAATGTAATGTCAAAATGTAGACTGGGATGTGTACAAGCAGTTCCGCTTCAATGGTGGGAACTGAGCTGCAAGAATAACGTAGAAAGCTTTGTTCATAACAACAGTTGAATAGGATGTGAGCATTACAGGACTGATCAAGTGAGGGTAGCAGGAGGAACCTGAAAGGTATTAATGCATGGTAGAGGGAAAGAAAAGCACACTTCAGCAATAGTACTTGCAGGAACTTTGTGTTCCCGTAGCTCTAACTGGTCAAAAGGGATTTAGAGTTTATCTTGGTATCATTTAGACATGTATAGCTTCATCAGATACTACTACTCAGCTTAGAAAAGTGAGTCATTAATCAGATAGATACAGAACAGAAATGTTTGCTTAAATGCCTGTTGTGCTTACAATGCACCACACAGTGCCGAGCGCCCTAGTGAGTAATGTAGTAGTTACACAGCACAAGTTCTACAAATTTAGCTTATGGGATTGGCAAAGGCATCCGTTCACCTCATTTGTTTTAGCAAAGAGTTTCCCTGGAGTAAGCATATGTAACACAGGAACTGTCTTCTGCAAGTTTGGCTGAGCTTCGTGTCTTGGGTGGGAAAAAAAAAAGTTTGTTGCCAAGAAAACAACAGTAAAGTACCTCAGCATTTGATGTGACATGTTAGTTTTGCATATACCTGCCATAAAAGCGAATTGAAAAGCTTAAATTGTCTTACTCTTCACCTCAAAAGTTTGCCTACCTATAGATGCAATTTTGCAAAAATGAAATTTTATACCGATTATCTCTGTGCACTGCAGTAGAGTTAAAGCATTCTGTTCAGAGATATGGGCGCACATTTCCATGTACCTGTCAAGTCAGATTTTTTCCATGCATATAATCAGTACTTACAGGATCTACAGATAATTTACAAGCAAATTAGAAGTCATTCTAGTACTTCCTGTAGTTAGTCCTGCTGCATTGTGGCAAAAGGTGTTGCATTCTGACATTTGTTAAGATTTATTTACTGGGAATAAAACCACTTTTTTAGCAAAATGGGAATAATATATTTGCATCTTGGAAGTTTCAGAATGAAGTATATTAAATAGAGTATTTTATTTGATATCTACAAATCAGGATAATACCTCCTTTCTAAAGCGTTCTGACATCTGCTGCTGAAGATGTGGGTGTTATTTTTTAATACTCTGTTTGCAATGTAAAGCCATGGATTTGATTCATTCTCTGAGTGATACTATAAAATCACCTTTTTTCATCCTTGTTCTCTCTCTGCTCCAAGGCTTTTTATCATAGCAATCTTCCTTTCATATACCTTCCAATGATAAGCAATGTAGCATTTCAATCCTGCTGCAGCTGAACATTTTGCTTTCACGCTAGTCATTGTCCATGCTTCCTTCACAAGCAGTAAAGAATTCACTGCATTGACAAAGCGAAACTGAATCTGACATGAAGACTTTCAGATGCCTCATTGTACACTGCACCTGGTATGACCTTTTAAGCAGCAGTATATTTTAATATAAGATTGACCGCTGCTAAGAGAAGACTGGCTTCCAAATGATACCTAAAGCAAAAATGTCTATATACAAAATGAATCATTATTTCTGATTGATTTTTAAATATGAAGACATCAGTAGAGGGATTACACCTTCAACTACTGATGGAGAATGTTGCCTCTTACCTACCAAAAATAATACAAGCACCTAAAAATCCATATGAAAATTATTAAGTATTATTTTGTCTTTTGTTTATAAGTTTTAGTGATATAAATAACATCACCTAATCTGTTTAGCAAGTTTTATTACTATTTATCTTCCAGGGTTATTGGTACTCTTTAAAACTATTTTTATTTCTGTCAGCTCTTACGTATAGATGCCAGGAACTTCACATTTCTGGCATCATGTAATATATTACTACAGACACTGCCTAGCCTTGATATCGTAACAGCTATTATGATGCTTAGGATGGGAGCGATTTCTTAATGTAATGTGTTTGCATGAGAATGTATACATAGGTTGAATGACAGCTCATCAAAAGCCTGATTCTGACCATTCGAGCATTTCATAAATCCATTATAATTGATATTCCAGAGATTAAAACTTACTTCTAGAATTACTGAGAATTTGTGAGGATAAATCCATGCACCTTCCTCAGGAGTATTAACTGTAATCTAGTGGGGGAAGTGAACAGAAAGGCCAGCAGGATTGTTACGAGCCATTCAAGAGGCATCCTCGAGTCATCACGCCGATAAGAGGTGAGGGATCTGGGTCCTGTACAACGGTGCATCTGTGCGCTGGACACGGCCCGCCAGGAACACCTGGAATCCTATCCCGAGAGAGGTGGTGTGACAAACAGGGACGTTACAAAATCTCGCAGCGCGTGACTGTGTACCAACCTAATAACGAAGGCCCATCTGCGACAGGCAATACAAGGGGCAACTGGACGGCAAGGGGCTTCACAAGCAGACACCACGCAGAAAACCTGAGTGCGGAAAGATAGCGTAAGGTTGCCTAGGAATGGGCTACGAGGACATCTTGAAGGTATATTTGACTGACAGCAAGTTACGGTAAAACTCCGAAACTGGGAGCACCAAAATGAAGACAGATGTTGGCCTCTTAGAAGAGAAGCAGCATAGGTTCAGCAGGAGAACGGTGAAAAGTGAGAGCGGCAGCGCTTATAGTTCAGGCATTTAGTACTGCTCCTAACTAAGTAGTAAAAAGGGCTTATCGCACACAAGTCTAAATGTACCCTGCACATCTAAATAGCTTGACTTACTCCCCTGAACCCACAAATACAGCAACCAACCAACCACACAACAATTAATTAGCTAACTAACATAATTATATCTCAAATACGTAATGTCGTTATAGTGATAAAAACTGGAAACAGTTTCAGGTGACGTAAACAGCATAGAAAAGTATAATCATTTATCAGTTGGCTGAAGGAAGTTTAACCAGCCCAATTTCTTAGGGGTATATGAACAATCGGCACTGAGAGAGGTGGTAGGACAGAATGATGAAGTTGTGTATAGCTCAAAAGTGTACACCGTATCTTCACTGTAATTGTGTGGAAGTGCTCCATTTCAGTATAAGATAGGACAACTTGAATTATCATGCATCTCAGTATGACTATCCTAAAAAGAAATTTCAGCAGCAATTAATGAACACATTCCACTTAAAATGTACATTCTTGTAACACACAAAGCAGTTCATTAGAATTCCTCCACTAAGGTTTTCATCTGTATCGTGAAGAAATAAATGTTTATTCTGACTCCTGCAAAAGTATTTTGCATTTGAGTTTTTAAACAATGTAAAATTTACACCTACGTTTATTTGAAAATGAACACTAACAAGATCACATTCATTTTGCATTACAACTACGGGCTTGATTGTTCATGAAAATAAGGCACACAGAAGACAAAATGGCAATGATTTGCTATTATCTATGTTTTATTCTGTACCTAGGTTATTTTTAGTCTTTGGAAAGGGAAGAATTGGAAGTATTATGTATAGCATTTATGAACTATACAAAATAACTGTAGACAACTGGTGCCATAATGCAGTCCTCTCAAAATATCTTTCACAAGACATTTCTTTTTGTGTTTTTCAGCTATTTCCATTAGTGATCCATCTTTCAGAAGTAATGAATCATCATGGATGTCATTTGCACCCTTTTATATCCGGCATAAGACCCACATCAAACTGCAGTTTCAGCCTCTGTCTGCAGACGGTATCCTGTTTTACGCTGCACAGCATTTGGGTACTCAATCAGGTAAGGATATTCCAGCTTGCCGGTATCATACACCCAGGTACTTCTTTGAAAACGAAAGGCAGCACATTGAAGTGATTGAGGCATTCAGTCTCTGTAACTCATTGTCCCTGGTGACTGGGTTTTGAACTGTGAATAATCAAGTTCATAAGAAAAAACATACGTAACAAAATTTTGGATTAGTCCAAAGCCAACTAGTATTTAATGAAGTGGTTCAGGAAACCATTTTCCCCTGAAAAGTAACTGTAGCCAGCTTTTAACAGACTTCTACTGATACTGCTCCCACAGGTTCAGTGCACCTACAGTCTGAGGGTTTGGCCCAGGGTTTTAAAATGACCAAAAATGAAGCAATATAAAAACTGATCAAGCAAGTTAAGTGAAAGTAAGTGAACAGACTATGAGAGAGCTAATGAGGTTCATCAGAAGTTTAACTTTTTATTATATAATGCTGAAAAGCTTGCTGGTGCAGCATGCAAAACGTACAAGTTCTGCATTTGCCAGATATGCAGAGTGAAAAACGAATCTAAATAAAACATTTCTAGTATTTATAAAAGTATTTTAAACTTTACTGAGTTAACATTCCTAAAACTTCATGGCGAGAAAACATAATTTGCCAACCAGTGTAAATACATTTTAAAATTTAGTCTTTAAGGTGTAATATTTTTGTAATTACTTCATTAACATACTTCATCTTTATATTGCATTTACATGGTGTCTTGCACGTTTTTAAACAGAAGCATTACATATCATTCATAACATGATCTTAGGGCAAATTTTCCACTTGTATTAAGTAGTACGTTATGCAAAAATGGGCCTTTGTGTGACAAAAAAAGCACTTAACTATTTCTCGTGTATTTTTACGTTCCTTTGTTCAAAGCCTAAAGCTTTGAGACATTTCAATAAACATACCCAGCCACACGTGCATATAAACACACATATGCCCAATTTACCACCTTCTTATTCTGTACACAGATGTTTTAACAGGCTGCTATTCACTAAGACTGCTAATACATCATACACTGCTGGCACCTCCTGTTTGCCTTGTTCTAATTACAACCACATACGGAGAAGCAGTTTCAGAGAAAAATATATGGAACATCTGTAATACAAATACATTTATTTGCAAAGAACTGTCTTTTACAATGAATCTTTTATAATTCTATCACTTACAGGCCAAATTCTGAGATTCTCAGTGAATAGTTCTGTATAAACTAAAGCATTACATGGGCCATGAAAAATAGAAGAGAAAAAAGGATCTCTCTCAAAAGAATAGTCAGAGGTCATGGAAGCAGCTAGCATATAAGGAAATTAAGTATCTCTTTGGAAGCATCAAAGAGAGTGCTAAGTCTGTTTAACCTGGGCCAGGAGTGGTTTAGCACGAGCATGCCCTCATTCTGTTGCCATTCATGAACGTTTAGTTTGCACAGGAAGGAATATTTTCCTTAAATCACTTTCTAGAATCGTATCAATTTCATTTAAAAATAAAAACCATCTTCTATAGAGTAATTTAATTTCTTTACAAATTTCCTACTTCCATTTTCACTGTCCTGGAGTTTTGAAAGATTTAGGAAAAGCTAATCGTCTGACTCTTTATATTTGCCGTCATATAATCCTGTCAAGTCCAGACAGAATTAGACTGATGAAAGACTTGGAAGTATTCTTAGCAGCCAGCAGATGTGAAAGAGCTTTCTGTTGGGGATTAATTTAGAAAGCACTTTATATAAAGCCTTTTCTTCTACACAGTTATGTAAGATTTAATAAATTGATTGCTGAAATCACAGGATTTTTTTTTCTAAAATTCCTTTTTAATTCCTCACTAGGCAATGCTGTTTTTTTAAAAGAAATGAGTTCTGACTATGCAGCTAATTTAGCAGTGATACTGAGTGGCACAGTTACACATTGGCTTGGCTTGTCACCTATGTGAATACTACACTGGGACTTTCCCTTCAGGGGCATGCCCCGCCAAATAATCCTCCCATCATGAAAAAGAAAAATCTTTAGTAGGTGAAGAAATAAACATGAGACTTCCCTTGAAAGGTTTCCTTCTTGCTTTGTTCTTTTCAAAGACCATTACATGCATTTCTAGAAAGGGTGGGTAGGTGGCTGGTCTCCTTACTCAAAAGCTGATATGCTGGTTCCAGCCTCCACTCCTCTAACAATCTGATTACTTCAGTACACACATTTAAATGCCTGGTGAATTGGCATAAAATGAAAAACATCCTATGAATCTTTATCTGTTATCAGAATTTCCTATAATTCTGTCAGTCATCGGTTTTCTTGCTTTGTCAGCTGTTTCTGAATGTGTATCGGGACTTAAGTCTGGTAGTATTGATTTCCGCAGGCCCTAAGAAAATAATTTTCAAAGTTTGGCAAAATTTATGTGGGTAGCTATATTATTAATAAGCTGAAAAAAAACCCCAACAAGTGAGCTGTGTACGCATATTTTACTTTGGAAATTCGCAGATAGAATGACAAGGGGACTTTTTTCCCCCCATCTTTGATTACTTGTTTTATGCCAAGGAGGTAAAAATGTGGGAGATGCAGACAGCTGTATGCACTGCTTCTGAGCGAGGTCTCTGCAAATAACACAGCTTTCTTGTGGAGGTCAGCAGAGTGTCGGTAGAAGGCCAGCCCACTTCTTCTCAAGTGCAGTGTATCCTATTTCTACCAGCGTAAGTGTGGGAGCCTCACTGAATACATAGCCTTTAATTCAGACTGGGTTTGCTGGATGCCCATCGACTGCTTGAACAACGTCGAATTCAGTCCGTTTACATAGCGACCACTCTAGGCACTCTGGGTAAAAGGCAGTAAGGAGCATTACTTTTTTGTTGAGTCATAGCATTACTGAAGCTTTGCATTTGTTCGTGAAGGTGCAATATGCTGTAGACTGTCTGCGCTATTCCAGAGTTCAGGCCAGGGTGACGGAAAGGTTTGCTCCCTGATGAGATGAGAAAGAACAGTTACGCTGGGTGACTAAGAAGGAAGTCAGGTTAATAAACAGCGTGGGATGACTCACACTAAATCTAATACTCAACATTTGCAACACCAGTGCTCTGTCTCTCTTTAACTGGATTATGTTACCTACTTGTCTGAAAAACCTCAAAACTTTAACTCCTCATATTTAAGGCATTTCAGTTTAAAAACCTAAAGCATGAAAATAAAGAGATAGCCAGTACAGGTGCGTGATGTCTGCATGGTTATCTAAGACGTTGTTTGTGGTGAAAACTGAATCATGGAATGAGGCTAAAATCTTTTGGAAATACTCAGAATTTCTAGAATACCCACAAGGGAGGAGTGGTATTTTCCTAATCACAAACAAATTGAATATCCACCCACTTTTAGAACAGAAACTGAGAGTGGCTAAGTCTTCTCTCTTGGCAGCCATGTTTCCTTAGCTGACAGGAGCATCGTTTCTGCTTTGTTACTAGTTTTGGGATCATTTGTACGGACTAAATTAGCAGTGTAGGAAGCAGAACTGCCAGCAATCTGTGTGACAGAACAGACATCCCCATTGACCTGAAATCTGTTCCCCGTGAAGTGTCGTTGCTACCTGTTTGCCACTGGCAAGCAAACCAAAACTGAGGCTGGCAAATTGAAGTTGCTCAAGGAAGGTGGCTCCTTCTAGCTGCCAATATATGCCAGGGTGACAGCGGTGACTAAAGGAAGCAGAAAAAGTTTCTTCACCAAGGAAAGCAGCGTTTTTGAAAGGTGAGGCTGAATGGTCTAACCTACAGATAGATAATCGCCCACCCTTTCTAGCTGCGTGAGCATCACTCTGGCTGCGGGGTTGTTCTGGATCCGAGCTATGCCCTTCTGCTCTGGGATGGTGCTCCAAGCTGGCATCTACCTATTGCCACAGTGATTTCTTACATGGTTTGAGAGATTTACAGGCTTGGCTTGATACCTGTTCTGTCTTGCATTAGCTGTGAGATGCGGCTCCATACATGCAGTAGAATCATTTTGTAATAATCCATGAAAGCATCCCCATGGGTAGCTCCTGTAAGTGTGCATGAGTCATCACTAGATAAAAGATCAAGTTGCCGCAGCTGCAGTGAGCTGCTATAACCTGTCGGCTGACTGATACCTAACTGTGTGCATGCAGTCAGACCGTGGCAAAGACAGAGGCAAGGTTAACAAACCCCCAAAGACAAGGAAGGCAACAAAAGATAGCAATTAAGCTGAGAACAACAAACTTCAACCACGCTGACGTATTACAGGCTAGCAGTTAGTGGCAGAGGCTGCAGAAGGGTGGGAATAAGGCTCAACTCTTCTCTCGGTCCTTTGCTGCCTTGTTCTTCCCGTTCATAGCCCTCCCTCTTCTGCTTTGCTTTTGCTTTCTTTCCTTGGCCCTGGGCCTTATTCTGGCTCCTGGAAGCGCTCAGGAGACGAGCCGTGCAGGACAGCTCCTGGTCCGTGAGGTCCCCTCTCAGGTGGGCACGGCAGCGCATCACCTTCCTGGGCCACAGAGTACAGCCATGCAGCTGGAGGCTGACTTGGCTATTTCAACCCCTACTAGACAAGAAAAGTTCTGCTCCTGGAAGAATACACAAAGGGTCACAGTGTAAGAGGACATGATTTGGGTCCCCGGAAAATCATACAGGATAGCAGGATGAAAGGAAAACTGTGAAGAACAGGATGATAAAAAAAGGAAGAATGAAAGCAATGTGAACGGAGTTCAGCAAGGCAGGAAAAGGCAGTGAGCAATGATACGTCTGGAGCTACAGTGATACAGGATGCATCACACCAACCAGAGGCAATAATACTGTTGGAGACACAGGAACTTTATTATGGTGGCTTAAAAGGGTCAGCTTGGAGTGAAGTTGACGGAAACCAACACTATGGTAAGAAGTTTCATTAACTGAGAATGATTCCTGTGAATGTTACTGCTTATGAGAATATAAGATTCAAATGTTCACTCTGTCACCAAGATGGTGCCAATTATTCATAAAGGTTTCTGAAAAAGAAGGTGGAAGGATGGGGCAAGGAATGCTACCCGATATCACAATGCTAGAAACTGGCATTTTGGCCTAGAGCTAGAGGACGGACAGGTGAGGTAAAAGCAGCAGAAGGCATAGACTGAGGCCAGCAAACACACGTCCAGAGATGCCATCTCAGGGCTCCAAAATGGCTGAAAGAACCAAGACTATAGATGTTCTGTAGCCAGGAAACCACTGCCTGGAGCTCTTGAGAGACATACCCTGCTGAAGCTGCAGAAGCACTCCGCTCATCCAAGCCTCTGTCCCCAGCATAGCATGGAGGCTTCTGCTTAGTAACACAGGATGAGTAAAAGGACGAGCATCAAATGTCTTACGAGTCTTTGTAAAGGAATCTAGACCTTCGGTAGTCCAGGAGCTCATCGGTGAGTTTCAAGCCTTTAGAGAGAATTGCATCTCTGTATCACTGGGGACATGACAACGGCATCAGAAAGGTGAATGCCACTGACTAGTCTGCTGCCACTGACTAGTCTGCTGCTTCCAAAGTTACTTAAAAGGATATTCTGGAAGCTCCTCTGGCCTTAAAAACTAGTGGGAAATCCTTCTTACTGTTAATTTGCAGTGAAGTGTAGGAATAAATTCAGGTACTCTTAACAGGTAATAAAGGCTTTGCCTTACGCATATACACAGAGCACAAGGGTAGACTTCGAGTCACTGTGGGGAAGAGACCCTGAAAGAGAAATGTTAAAAATACCGTCCAGGATACCTTCCCTGCCCATGGTCTGCCAGCCTAAGATCCTCCAACATTGTATTCAGTCCTCCCAGGAAATGTGTCAGCATTAGGCAGATTTGATAGCGAAGGCAGTAACTGCAGAGATCTTTGCCCAACACAGCTGTGTAAATTGAACACTATTGCATTTGTTACGCATGGTAATGCTTCTGGCATGAAGGGGACATCTCAAAATAGAGTGCAGGATTCCTAGCCTGTGTTTCCAACTGTACAAAGTTTTGACACATTACGATGTAGATGAATTGCCTGTGGTACCATAAAAACATGGCAACCTGATACTGCTTAAGCATGATCCCTTCTCAAGATGGGGATACGCAGACACACCTGCATGTCTAGATAAAGACTGAACATGGAAGAGCATTGTCACCATTTGGGAGAATTTAAAACTTGACTGTGTGACTGTAACCAACTTGCTTACAGACTTACATACTCAGAGTAGTAGCAAGCTGAAAACTTTTGTGATGCATTCAGATTTCATCATAAGAAGTCATATAAGCAGGTATCATCATGGATAATCTAGCTCTCACAGTAGTAGTCAGATGTACTGTTAGGCGACTTCTCATTAACTCCCAGTTTTAGGAACTGACTGCTCAGGACATACATAAAGTTGACTTGGCTTCTGGGAATGCTGACATCTGATACGGGAGCAGGTGAGACTTGTGCACTTAATGAAAACCTGAGAATTAAAGTGATGAAGAAAAATTGATACCTGTTTAGGAGTGCTGGCTTCTACAATGGAATAGAGACGTCCACCCTGAGGTGAAGCAACTTTGACCTTCAGCCATCTGGTGAAAACCCTGAACTAGGGTTTGCAAGTAAAAGTGCTATTTTAACTCCAGAACAGTTCCTTCCTTAAGGCAACATCTGCTACAAAATCCCCTTCCCCTGAGAAGACAAGGAAACAATCTTTTATCATTTGGGCTATAAAAAAACCCCCTTTTTATTTTACTGAAACAGGGAAAATGAGAGGGGCAGGAAGGTGCATCAGAACAGAACTGAATGCTGTAACCATTGAAGATTTTGTTCAACATCCAGGGTCTTGACATGTTGCAGTTTCAGGCCACAGCTAAGCTACAATAGCCTGGATCTAAAGAAGATTCAACCTAATTGATAGAGATTACCTTACGGTTCCTTGCACACCGTCCAACAGGTTGGGCAAAGACTTGTGTGCACAACAGAAGAACGACTGTGACTGCCTACCTCAGGAGTCTCTCTGCTTTTTTGGTGACACTACTCATGGGGATAAATAGTCCATATTAGACAAGATGCTAATCTGAAAAGCTGGAAGCAAAGTTGTGTGTCCTATGTGTAGGTTGTATTTTCTAGAAAGTAGGGACCAGCTATGTTCTAGTCCTGGAAAAACTGAGGATGTCATCTCCTTCACGCTTAACAAAAGCAAACCTCCTCAGAAAGGTCTTTGGCCCCAATTAGGGTCATATGGGACAGGTTTGGGTAATGCTCAAACTGAAACAGTGGAAACCACCTTGCTTCATGGTCTCCCATACTGAGACTGCCGAGAGGAGAAACTGAGTGGTAAGAATACCATTTGTTTAAAATGGTGATGCAGTTCCTGTGATGGCATAGGCCTGCACAGGCTTCAGCTGTGCAACTCATTCCTCAGGGACAGGACGGATTGAGGTCCCTTGCTGAAAATGTCACTGCTTGCTGAAGAGGAACAAAGACAAGCCCCCATAGTTTGCCTTCACTTTGAGAGGTGGGTTCGTGGACACTGAGCACACAGCGCTTTACATTAAACTCCTAAAATGTTTTCAGCCAGTTGTCCCCTACTACCTACGGCTTGATAAACTTCATGGAGAAATACTGAGCTGAACTCTGGGATCAGTGTCCACATCACAAAATTTATCTCCACACTCTGCTGTTTTTGCCAAAGACTAAAATGGTAAGTCATCTGTGAAGAGAGAGTCTAACCAAGGGAGTAAGAAAGTGCCTTCAGAGCCTCAGGGAGAGTTGAAATTGGAAAGTTTAATTTTTTTGGTTCACAACTAGCAGAAAAGGAAGTTACTCCAGTTTGAGGAGAGGTCTCAAATTTGTGCTAGAACATAATCCAGAGTACTCAGCCATAACCTCTCATTACACTGTAGGTAGCAGATGCAGCAACACAGATTTGCTCTTGTAATAAGACTCCAAAACTGACTGCAAGTACATTAGCAACGGACATCGTTAGGCTCGAGCCAGAAACACAATGACTAACTGCTGAAACCGTGTCCACTTTTTCCTGGACATCACTGAAGCACTATTCTCTAATGTCACCTCAGATCATTGTCAAATGTGCAAAGCTACCAGGAAACTTCCCTGCAGGCCAGGAAGTCTTGGAGAACGCCCAGCTTCTCCAGCTCTTGATTACAAGGCAGATGAGCAAGCAACCCTGGTCAGATGTTTTCCTTCTTCCTAGACAGCAAGGAGCGCTCCTGTCCTTACGCAAATCTGCGTAAATGTCTGGGTAGGAGAGGGGACTGAAGGCTGCCAAGGAGGTAGTTCAGGAGCCTTTTCTGATGCTCCGTTCTTACCCTAGGATTGAGGTCCTGATGAAAGAAACAGACAAGCAGGTTACGTACACTGCTCAAACAAACAAGCAGGATGAGCGCATTCCAACGATGCACTGAAAAATTTAGCAAGCTTCACTGAGCAAGAGAAACCACAAGTGAAGAGAATGATAGTAATTTCCTGCAAAAAACAGCAACAAACAAGGTATTCAAAAGAACACTAAACACAAGGAAGTAAAACAGATCAGCACAGCTAGAACTAGCAAGCTAGAAGTGCTCTGCCATCGCTGGAATGGCGTTGAAAGAAGGAAGAGCTGCCTTCTCGTTCTTCCCACGGGTGTCTGGGGCAGGGAAGGTGAGGCACGAAGCATGTGCTCTACAGCCACTAATTCAACTGAACCATCTGCACCCTGCCTGAATGGGCACCTGAACAATTGCTGAAAAGAGAGGTGTAATTTTAGTAACTTTCACAAGCCCATCCAGTAAATTAAGCCATTCATTTTTAACTTTAGTAAAGGCAATGTAATTCAAGTATTAGA
>JANHGO010000042.1:105751286-105762069 GCA_024606505.1 Aquila spilogaster
CCAAGCAAGGCATACTTATGTACAGTGATGCAGTTTTGACATTCCCTTCTTTGTTTTTTTTTCTTTTCTTGTTTTTTTTTTTTTCTCCTCTTTTCTCTTCCTTTTTCTCTTCTCTTTTCTCACTCCACAAAGCCTGCTTTGTAAAGGAAAGGAGCTCTGTCTATGCAGCTAATTTAGGAATTATACTAAGTTGTAGCATGTCACACTGACACAGTTGTGCATTGGTTTATTACCCAATGTAAACAGTACATTGGGACTTTCCCTGCAAGGGACTACAAGGGAATATTCTCATCAGAAAAATGCATTAATAGTTGAAGAACCACGAGACTTTCCTTGAAATATTTCCTTCTTGTTTTGTTCTTTTTCATAGAATATTACACGCATTTCTAGAAAAGGGTGGATAGTGTCTTTAATCAAAACTTGATACACTAATTCCAGTCTCCACTCCTCTAACAAAGTGATTACTTAAATATACCCATTTAAAGCACTGGAGAAATTATCATAAATAAAAGACATCTCACCAATCTGTTTCCATTAGCAGTTCCCATAATTCTGTTGGTCATGGGCTTTCTTGCTTTGACAACTGTTTCTTGACTCAGTAATAATATTAATATTATTAATAATTAATTAATTTGTGCAGTTCCTAAGAAAGTTGTTGCAAAGTCTAGCAAAATTTTAAATGACTAGTTGTTAATAATAAGATGGGAAATGGGTAGGGCAGAGCAGGCTAGGCAAGGAAAAGGAAAAAGGAAAAGCAAAAAGAAAAATGGAAAAAGAAAAGGTCCACAATAAGAGAACTGTATGTGCATATTTTAGTTTGGAAACTTGCAGATAGAAAGACAGAGGGCTTTTTCCCCTGCTTTGACTACTTGTTGTATGCCAGCAAGGTAAATTTGTGGGAGATGTAGGCAGTTGTGTGTGCTGCTTCTGAGTGATATCTCTACAAATAATACAGCATTTGGAGTTCAGCAAAGTGTCAGTAGAAGGCCAGCCCACTTTACATTTTGCAAGTGCAGTGTGTCCCATTTCTATTAATGAAGGTGTAAGAGCCCCATTTAATAGCTTTTAATTCATCTGGATGGCCAGCAGATGCTTGAAGAATGTAGAATTTAGTCCATTTACATAGAAACCACTCTGCATACTCAAAGGCCTTGGCACTCTGGGTAAAAAGCATTGAAGAGCTTTCATTTTTCATTAAGTCATAGCATTACTGGAGCTTTACGTTTGTTCATAAAAGTGAAATATGCTGCAGGCTGCCTGCACGACTCTAGAGTTGAGGCCAGGGAGATGGAAAGGTTTGTTCCATGACAAGATGAGAAAGAACAGTCATGCTGGGTGACTAAGAAGGAAGTCAGGTTAATAAACAGAATAGGGTGACTCACACTAAATTTAATACTCAACATTTGCAACACCAGTGCTCTGTCTCTTTTTATCAAGAATATGTCACCTGCCTGGTCTGAGAAACCTCAATTCCTGATATTTAAGGCATTTCAATTTAAGAACCTAAACTAAGAGAAAGCAAGTATGGGTGTGTGATGTCTACGTTTTCTAAGACATTTTTATGGTGAAAACTCAATCATGCTACTGAACTAAAATCCTTTGAAAATATGCAGAATTGCTGGAATACTCACGCAGAGAAGGGTGCTGTTTTTTCCAATCAGAAACAAATGGAATATCCAGCCACTTTTAGAAAAGTATCTTAGAGTGCCTAGGTCTTCTCTGTTGGTATCCATGTTTCCATAGCCAACTGGGGCATCATTTCTGCTTTTTATCTAATTTTAAGATGGTTTATAAGGACTAAATCAGCAGTGTATGAAACAGAATTATTCACTTGTTTACGCGATAGAACAGTCATCCCCGCTGTCCTGAAGTCTGTTGTATATGAGGACTCATTGTTACCTGTTTGCCACTAGCAAGCTGTAACAGAAATGCTAAGTCGCAGCTTGAACCAGTGATTGAGCACCTGGTGGGAAGGCAGGGCCAACCCAGGGGAGCTCAGGTGCATGCAGTGTGCCTGAGTGACCAGAAGGGGTGGTGCCAGGATCCACCGCTTCCCAGATTTAAAGGTTGGCAAGTGGTATTTTATTGGAGACTTCTGTGTACCTGAGGCCTTCTAAGGGTGAGAAGATTCTCTCCCCTTTTTTCTGCATCCATGGCTGCTACATTTGGGCTTATCCTTACTTGCTGCAGCCTAGGACTTTGCTACCCTAACACTGCTGTGCTTTCCATCTCATTATAGTGTTACACAAGCAAAGTAAAAAAAAAGGCAAGCAAACTGAGGTTGCTCAACAAAGGTGACTCATGGGAGCTGCTGCATTGTGCCAGGGTGATAGTGGTGTGTAAATGAAACAGAAAAATTTCTTCATTAAGAACAGCATTTTTGAAATGTGAGGCTGGAAAGTTCAACTTCTCTTACAAGAAAATAGCCCACCCCTTGTAGCTGAATGAACATCACTGCATCTGAAGGTTATTCTGGATCCTATCCATGCCCCTCTGCTCTGGGATGGTGCTCCAAGTAGAAGGTAGACTCTACCAATTGTCACTGTGATTTTTACCTGAATCAAGAGATTAGCAGGCTTGCCTTGATACTCATTCTCAGACTTGCATTATCCATGAAACACAGCTCTTAACAGGGAGCATCATCATTTTGTAATAATCCATAAATGTTTATATGTATGTGGAATAAATAATGGAGTAAAGGAATGTCTAGATGTTAAAGGCACTGTGCTATGGTCATCACCAGGTTAAACTCCTCATGTAAGAGCTCAGACTTAAATCTGTCAGCACACGTTAATTTACAGTGAATAAATTCATACATAAATTCATATACTCTAACTGATAAGAAAGGCTTTGCCTCATTCACATACATACGGAGCAGAAGGGTAGACTGTGAGTCACTGTGGGGAAGACACCCCAAAAGAGAAGAGCTAAAAATACCACCTGTGATCCCCTACCCATGGTTAGTCAGCCCAATGTCCTCTGACAGTGCATTCAGTCCTTCTAGGAAATGCATCATCATTAGGCAGATTTGGTAGTGAATGCAGCTACTAAAGAGATCTTTGGCCAACGCAGCTGTGCAAATTTAATCCTATCATCACATTTTGCACATTGAAATGCTTCTGCATGCATATGATGTCTCAAAATAGAGTGAGGCATTGCCAGCCTGCATTCCTAATATACAGCCTTGACACATTACTATGTAATGAGTTTCCTGTGGTGACCTGATGCTGCTTAAGCATGCTCTCCTCTTAAAAGAGGGATATGGAGACATACCTACTTGTCTAGATAGAGGCTGGACATGAAAGAGCATTGCCACCATCTGGGAGACTTTAAAACCTGCCTGTGTGACTCTAACCTACTTACTTACAGATTTACATACTTATAGTAGAAGCTGAACATTTTTGTGATGCATTCAGAATCTGTCATAAGTCATGTAAGTAGATACGGCTGTGGATAATCCAGATCTCACAGCAGTAGCTCGATGAACCTGTATGAGACTTCTCATTAACTCCCAATTTTAGCAACTGGCTGCTCAGGACAGAGTTGACTTGGCCTCTGGGAACATGGATATAGGATGTGGAGCAGGCAAGACTTGTACACATGTATGATGAAACCCTGAAAATGAAAGTGATGAAGAAAAAGTGATACCTATTTTGGGGTGCTCACTTCTCTATGGAAAAGAGAAAATAACCACTTTAAAGTGGAGCAACTTTGACCTTCATTCATTTGGTGACACTTATGAATTTGGCACTGCAAGTAAAAGTGTTTTAAACCCAGTTCCTTGCTTGAGGCAACACCTGCTACAAAAACCCCTTCCATTTTTTAATTTTCTCATTCTATTTTCCTAAACTGGGAAGATGACAGGGCCACGTATATCAGAACACAACTGAAAGCTGTAATTGTCAAAAATTCTGTCCAGCACCCAGGGTCCTGTGTGTTGTTTTAGGCTAAATTTGTGCTCTTAGAGCTATTTCCAAAGAGGCAGATGTAAACTCATTGAGACATTATGGCTCCTTGCATACCCTCCTACAGGTTATACAAAGGTTTGAGTGCACAGCAAAATGATGAATGAGAGTGCCTACCTCAGGAATCTCTGCTTTTTTTGTGACAACACTGATGGAGATAAATAGTTCATACTAGATTAGATCCTTATCTGAAAAGCTGGAAGCAAAATTCTGTGTCTCGTGTTGTATTTTCCAGGAAGTAGGAACTAGTCCTGAAGTCTAGTCCTGGAAAAACTGGGGATGTCTTCATCTTCCCACTTAACAAATGCAAGCTTCCTCAGGTCTTTTGCCCCAGCTAGTGTTTTATGAGATGGGTTGGAATAATGCTTAACCTAAAACAGTGGCAACTACTTTGCTTCACATTCTTCCACACTAAGACCGCTGAGAAGGGAAACTCAGTGGTCAGGATGCTTTCTGTTCATTTAAAATGGTGATGCAAGGCTTACAAAGTCATAAACTCATACAAACTTCAGCTGCACAATTCATCTCTGAGATAGGGCAGACAGACTTCCCTTGTTGAAAATACCACTCTTTGAAGTGAAAAGTAACAAAGTCATGCCCATAGTTTATCTCCAGGAAAACCCTGTATTCCAGCCCTAAAATATTTTCAGCCATTTGTCCCTGAGCAGTACCTAAAGTTGACGGATAAACACTGAGCAGAACTCCGGGATCAGCATGCATACCATTAAGTGTTGTTCTCCAAAGGCTAAGATGCCAAGTCATCATCTGAAAAGGACAGAATACAACCTGAGGAGTAGCAAAGTGCCCTGAGAATCTCAGGGAGAGATGAAGTTTTATTTTTTTTTGTTCTCAACTAGCATAAGAGTGAGTTACTTGTATTTGAAGAGAGGCCTCAAACCTGTTAAACAATCCAGAATGCTCATCCTTGAGCTCTCCTCACTCTAAACGTAGATGCACTAACACAGATTTGCTTTTGCAGTTATGTAGAGCTCTGAAGTTAACTACAGTACATTAGCAACAGGCAGCATCAGCTTTTGAGTCAGAAGTACTGTGTCTTACTTGAGGACTGAGACCCTGATAAAATAAATAGACAAACAGGTTATGTACAAACACTTAAGTGCAAATGAGTAAAACAGCTGGGCTAGAGCCAAAATGAAAAAGAGCTTTCTCCTTCCTGCAAGTGCCTGGGGCAGGAAGGGCAAGCACTAAGCAGGTGCCGCTGTCAGAACTCAGACATCTCTGCTCTGCCTGAATGAGAACCTTAACAGTAGCTCAAAAGACAGGTATGGTTTGGGGAACTGCCACAAGCTTCCAGTAAATTAAGCCATTCACTTTTACCTTCCCTAAAGGCAGTGTCACTCAGGGATTAGATACACTCAGAAATTAAATCTGCAAGAAAGCAAACTTCATTAATTTTACAAACAGGTCCACCCTTAAGAATGTCGAATCTTTAAGGAGATTGTACTTTCCGAATTTAAAAGCATTTCTTCATTGGGAAACATTACATGACAATTTAACTTTTACTGATAACTACAAGGAGAGAGAGAATGTTCAAATTTAATAAGCTCATTTATCAATTTCGTTAGCTCACCTTAAAAAAAAAAAAACACCTTATGCCTATTACAATTACTTCCAAACACAATGCTAAAAAAAAAGAAAACAGCTGAATTGTGAGGGCAAACATTAAAAAGGTAGATAATGTGACTCTCTTTCATACCCTGCTGCTCTCCTGTTCTGCCTCTCCACTGTCTTTCCCTATTGGAGTCTCTTTCTGCCCTTCATACCTTCCTTTCAGCTCTTGCTTCCTAACATTCCCAGTTTTTTTCCTTCACATTTGTAATAGTTCAAAGTCTTTTATATTGCCTGTAAAGCCAAAAACACTGGTAGGACAAGAAAAGACACTTCCAGCCCAATGCTTCCTGCCATGGAGGCCTCCAGAAGAACAATGAAATATCAACAAAAAAGCTTATCAGAGCTGATAACAGCTACAGCTGATCTGACAGCTACAGCTGTCAGATCACTAAACCCAACTCAACCCACCTGCAAAAAGAAGCTCTAGGGAAAGCAGAGGATGTTTGTGGACAACCTTCAGTGCACTGAACTGATAAATCCATCGTGCCTGTATTCAGCATATGGAAATTGAGCTTATTCTGGCATTTATACCTTAGCCAAAACTTTATTCTTTTTCATGGGAACACCAACTCACAAAGTGATTCTGTTTCCTCCTACCCCACTGTTATCTAGCACCTGCATCAAAGCAGAGCTTTCCAGAAAGCTGGAATTGTTTCTCTGAAGCAAAGAAAGCACGGGCTTTGTTTCCAATATGAAAATGAAAAAAGGGGGAAAACTAGGAGGAGCTCATTAGGGAACATATCCCTTTGTATGATTTACATAAAATGATGGTACAAGTCTACTGGAAATAAGTTACGGAATTGGGAAGTGCAGGCACGAAAGCATCAGAATTATTATTTCAACATGCTGCCTCTAAGAGTAAAATTATTTTATACTGTTTTCTACAGGTGACTTTCTATGTATATCATTAGTAAATGGATTTATACAGCTACGCTACAATCTTGGAGACAGAACAATTGTCCTACAGACTATTCAGAAGCTCCATGCCAATGGACATACCTGGCATGTACTCCGAGTAGGAAGAGTTGGCAACGAAGGCTACCTGGATCTGGATGGCGTCAACGTTACCCATACAGCCAGTGCTGGGATGAATGTGCTGGACACGCACACTGATTTTTATGTCGGAGGGGTATCCTCTCTAAATCTTGTGAATCCAATGGCAACAGAAAATGAACCCACAGGTTTCAGTGGCTGCATACGAGAAATTGTTATAAATGACAAAGAACTGAAGCTGACTGTGATGGATCCCAAAGGTGGAGCCAATATTGGTGACTGTGATGGAACAGTCTGTGGGTATTCAGTGTGCAAAAATAATGGAACATGTCAAGTTGAAAGCTCGGGCTTTTCTTGTTCCTGCCCACAAGGGTGGATAGGGAACACATGTGAAGAGTCTGTTCACTGCTCACAGAACAGATGTAGGTCTCAAGCACTCTGTATTCCCCAGCCCGCTTTGCTTTCATACACCTGTGTATGTGCACTAGGCTGGTCAGGTAAGCACTGTGACAGCAAAATCAGTTTTTTTACAGCAAAGTTTGTTGGTAACTCCTACATCAAATACATAGATCCTCTTTATGGAAAAAGAGACCTCCAGTACAGCCGTATTTCTTTAAATTTTACTACCAATCAAATTGAAGGCTTAATGGTGTGGCTGGGAAAAGCTGAAGATGAAGACAACGATTTCCTTGCCATTGGTCTTGCCAATGGAACATTAAAAGTTGTGATTAATCTTGGAGAAAGAATCTCTGTTCCAATGGTTCATAGCAAAGATTCCACCTGTTGTGATGAAAGATGGCATTTTGTTACTGTAATTCAAAATCAAACTTGTATTAAGGTGTATCTTGATGAGGAGCTAATTATTTTTGAAGATATTGATCCACACAGGAAATACACTGCTTTAAACTATGGAGGAATTTGTTATTTTGGTGGCTTTGAAATTGGCAGAAAAGTCCATACGGTCACTGCAGGGCTATTTCAGAAGGAATTCATTGGTAAAATTAAAGATATTGCACTCTTCCAGGATTCCAAAAAGATTCAGCTCATGAAAGGAGAAGGCTATAATGTTCATAATGGAGACCACAGAAATTAATTGAAGAAGTAATTAAGATTCCTTAAAATTGATGTATTGCATTTTTGTACTGCCTCTTCTATTAAGCTGACAATCTAGGATTCGTGAATCAAAATAAGTAAAATTGTTCCTAATCCTTTCTGTTTTAATGATAGGTATTAGTAACATACGTAAAATGTGGGCAGAAATTTTACTTTTTACTCCTAAGTACTTTTATATACTTTTTAGTATTTATTTTAAAATAACGAGGTCTGATTTTTTTTCGTTATGCTGGAGATAGTTTTGTAGACAGAAAGACAGATGTCAATCTAGTATTGTTTTTGGCCGAGGACAACTTAGCTGTCTCTCCAAAACTACATTTTATTAGTATGCATAGCTTCTCTTTTTCTAATGCTGTAGTTTTAAGATCAAGAGTAACATCTGACAATTGTAGGTGGAAAAAACATATATATGCAGTTAAAAGTGCACATTTATAAAAATAACGTTTGTAGTTACTTGCTAAGTCCACAGACTCTATTCCAGGTAATGAAGTTACTCTCCCTACCTTCTGAGTTTCTATCCACTACGTTTACATTTATGTAAACAAAACAAAACAAAACACAACAGAACTTAATACTGTTTTCATGTTAAAATATTATATTTAAAATCATTTAGAGGCAAAAAAAAAGTTTTTTAATTACTGAGCATAAAAACAAGCTCATATCCACACTAAGCATAAAAATAACCTACTGTTTCTCTCCACCAGAGGTCTCCCAAGTTTGACTACAGAATAATGTCTCAGCTGGAATGTGGGACAGTGGCAGTCTGCCTACAAGTAACCTCTCTCACTAACAGCTTTAATAAAGTCAAGCAACTGCTTTGCTTTAGCTATACACTTCTGGCTTTTATCCCTCTCAATTATATTTTAAAATTTTACTAGACAAATTCTTAGCCACTGTAAATTGAATTTCCATGACTACATTTTTCACGAACTTATAATCTCAGAAGAGTTCTTCAATAAATAAAATGCAAAAGCTTTATTCCTTCTGAAAAAGCTGTTATATTCTACGCTTCAGTCACCAATAAAAACAAAAAAAAAGTTATATCTTAATCTGCTTAAACACAAGATTTGTGATAGCATTTATATTTCTCATTTGACTGCTGACGCTGTATAAATAAAATATGTAGAAATAATAGTGCTGGATTGTTATCTTTTCCTTTTTTTTTTTAACTTTACTATTGCTCAAAAGCACATGATCAACCATCACTTTCTTACATGGAAATTTTCCCAATAGAAGTCTTCAGTGAGTACTGATTGGGAACAAGCAACTATTTCTGATTTGTTTTCTCCCTCCTGTAAAGCAGATCAGGAACAGAGACAACAGGCTCAGCAAAACCAGGTGACACACATCACTTTCCACATAACCACGTGGCAAGGAATGTGTTGCCAACAGTCAGAGATGACTCAGAGATGAGCTGAGGGGCAGGGTGATGGAGCTGCCACAAGATGTTTTAACAGGGATTTGCAAACATCTCAGTGAGGTTCTTCCTATCCTTTTAAGCCACTCTGAACCTTGGAGCAATCAGCCTGATACAGCAGAGCTTTCTCCCTTTTATCCAACAAGTAACGGCAGCTCTCAAAGCCTACTTGACATTGGAGCTGGCTCCAGATTCTTCTCTTCATTTCTCTTAGAAGGGCCTTTTATGGCCATGTGATGCTGGGGAAGGGAGCGTCTTCAGATTTGTTCCGTTCACTCTGGGGTTCCTGGTGTACTGCCAGTTCCCCATCAGCACACGCTGCTTTCTGTGGTCTGAGCAGCGATTCAGTGCACAGCAAGCAACAACCAGAGCACTCCTGACAAACACCAACACTGGAGGAGAGAGAATGAAGGCGAGGGGAAGGCAACAACCTCTTACTCCTGCAGCAGTGGGATTTATTTCCATTACATAGCTCAGACTCTAGGACCAAATTCTGTCAGATGTTTCTGCCCATTAATTTAAAATCTTAATAAAACTCTCGCAGTAGAGTTGTTCTTTGGCTCTCCAAGAAGCAGGTAGTAAAGCACTTGCCAAATATGGAAAATGTTTACGTATTCTTTCCAAACAAAATGTTTCTGGTAACTGTGACAGAAAGCATTCCCATCTCGTTAACAGGGGCAATTTTTACTGATAACAGTTTATTTTCAGAGCTCTTTTTGGACAGGTCAGAAGGAGATGTTCACGAGCAGAGCTACTGATTTAAAACCGATTTCAAAAACAAAACAAGGTTTCAGTACTTTTTTATATATTAAGAACCCTGATGTAAATATTTACACAACCCTAAATGCACACATTAATGCCAAACTACTATATAAATCACGGAATTAATTTGGAAAAACTAGGATCATTTTATCACACTACAAAACTCAAAAGGTTAAATATTGCTTTGGTTACAAGAGGATTTTTTGCTTAAGAATATTCTCAATTATGAGGCCAAAAAACATTACTGAATAAAAGTCTGCCACCCTTTCATTTGGTGCACGGTTTTTATTTTAGTCAATTTGACTGTGAAGCTACTTGTAGGATATTGAAAGAAAATTTTACTTTAAAATACATTAAAATTATTAGTGTGTTGTTAAACTTGAAAGATCTTCTCAGAAAGAAGAGGCTTTTCTACAGCAAAGTGCAAAATGCTATGTCCATACAGAAGGTAATGTACTCAAAGTAAAAAACAATACTGAAAAATAGAACAACAAACCTCATTTTTGGTTTACATAGTGGAATGTTTGTTTCTAACAGACTCAGCAAAATGGCTGGTGTATTTTAAGAAGGGTAAGAGCAAAAGATTTCAGCTCGTTTTCAGGTTTTCTTTTTTGGCTTTTTGTTTTGCAGTGGATGGCTGTCATTACTAGAAATCAATTTACTGCAAGTCCCAATGGAACAGACATCCCTCTGCCTTCCTCCCCTCTCTTTGCTCCCCAGAACTCAGAACAGCGTAGCCATGAAGTGTAAAACAGAAGTTGCATTCTACAACTTAGCCTGCTAGATTCTTTCAGCCTACAGTTTCACACCTATGAAATCAAACACACACAGTATGTGAGAAAGTTTTATCATTTTAGAATCAAAATATCCCTTAAAATATTTACATTTTACAGTAAAAAGG
>JANHGO010000042.1:105762617-105798731 GCA_024606505.1 Aquila spilogaster
ATACAGCAATGTAAAATTTTTAAAAATATTAAACTCCTACTTCTAGCGATAGTTGGTATAATGAAAAAAAGGATGAGCATTGGTACATCGAGTAGTACCAAAACACAGACTTGCTTCTGCAAAACACCAAGACTGAATAAAAAAGATGGCACAATCCTAGCAGGCTGTTGTTTGTTTGTTTGTTTTTTAATAGAAAGTTTTATGACATAACTCTAATAGTTTACTTAAATAGGACTTTAAAAAGACTGCCTGCATCTTTTTACCTTTTGCTTTTAGTTCTGTCACTGTGGTCCCTGTGTCTGTCTCTGTTCTTTTCACTTTCTCGTTCTCTATGCTTCTCTTTACTTTTCTCCCTCTCCTTATCTTTTTCTTGTGCCTGCTCTTCAGGTTTGGGCTTCTCTGTCTTTTTTTCTGGATTTCTAGTCTCTCTGGGGCTTTTTCCATCAGCACCCCTATCACTGTGAGGAAGTCGCAACCTTTCTTTGTCTCTATGTCCTTCCTCTCTACTCTTCCTCTCCCTCTCCTTCTCCTGGTTTCTGTCTCTGCGTCTATTTCTTTCAGAATCTTGTTCCCAGTATTTTTCATTGTTCCACTCTTTTTCATGTCTTTCTTTCTTTTGGTGGTGAGAGTCACTATAAAATCTTTGTCTTTGTTGATCATTTTTTCCTCTACTGAACCCTCTCTCCAAATGCTGCTCTTGTCTGCCCCAAGGATCACTATGACGCCTTTCTGGTCTCCTACTGTCTTTACTCTGAAAAAAATTTTCTGGCCCCACAAATCTTGACTGTTTGTGAGCCACTGGTAGCCCTTGTGCAATGGGTCCAGCATAGGGTGGTGGCTGACCAGACAAATGACCTACAGGTGGCCACGGCATCATTGGATTTTGAGGAAAGCCAAAGCCTGGAGGAGGAAGAAGTTGAGGTGGTAAATGAGGAGGGAATCCAAACATAGGGCTGTTTTGTGGAGGGAAGTTATGAGGTGTAGGAGCTTGAAACTGAAATCCAGGTGGATTAGATTTAGGATGCTGAAAATTCTGTTGTGGAGGTCTAACAGATGAGAAGCTGCCACTCGTTACAGGGCTTGGAACTGTGGAAATAAATTCAGAACAAGAAGAATTTTCTGTTTCAAAATGAGATGAAGTTGCTGCTGGTCCTCTTCTAAATGAGTTCAGAGTCTCAACGTTTTGCATTGCATCTTCTTGTGATTGTTTGGTATCTTCTGCTTGCGATGCACATGTGTTATCTGCTTTTGCTGCAGTTGAACTGTACTGCATCTCATTTGTTTGTGCATCACTTGAATACAGGTTTGAGCCTATTTCACCAGAAGGTTGTTTATTCTCTGGTTCCATTTGATCATTTCCTGAAACATTCTGTCGATCTTCATTTTTACTAACATCCCCTTCCCTGTTTTCTGAAGCATTAGTCTGCTGATTTCGCCCAGCTGCCTGTCGAGGGTCTCTTTTAAGATTAATAAATGGTGGTGATTTAGAGGTATTAGCAGTAGTACCTTCAGCAGAGCTTACATTAGCATTGTTCTCATTGCTTTTCCCTGCATTCGATGAAGAAGAAAAGCTGGAATTTGTGGTCCTTCTAATTTCCTGTGTGACGTTATCCTTGTCAGGTGTCTGCCGCTTTGAATCATTTTCTTTACTTTCTTCAGTTTCTTTATTCTGTGACTGAGCAGATAAATTTGCTAGAAATGCTTCGGTGGAGACATCAGGAGGTTTTCCCTTAAGACTAAGTCCTGTCAAAGTTCCAGCATTTCTTGTAGAACTTGAGGACCCTACAACTGCTGCATCTGCAGGTACAACAGTAGCATTAGAGGACTCTTGCGTATCATCTGAACTAGCCTTTGTTTCACTAACTTCAGCAGTTACTTCATCAACATCCATGTTTTCTTCTTTTAAGGTTGCCTGTTCATTTAATAAAGGTATGTCTTCACCAGGACTTGTTTCTGGCTTACTTTGTTCACATACCTGCCCTGTTGTACCCAAAAGGCTTTGAAGAATATCATCCACTGGCAATGGTTTATTTGCTAGCTCCAAAGTAGAAGGCTGATTCTCCCACCCAACTAGAACACCAGGAAGAAATCGGAGAGGTTTTGGTGGTTCATGCTTGGTACTTTCCACCAGTGGTTCAATAACTGCTGGAACATCTTCTGTATTAGACTGCTGAGGTTTATTTCTCTGCTTGTGTAGCACGGTTGTGAAAGAATTAAAAAAATCATTTTCCTCTTCTTCTTCTAGTGCCAATTCATTATGAGAGACTTCAGGTTTGCTTGGCTTGCTTTTCTTTTCTGGAGGCATGCTACTCAAGGTACTTTCAGAAACTTCATCCACAAAACTACTAGCAACACTTGTAACAGCTGAAATCTGTCTCTTCATTTTCTGGCGAATTATCAATCCCAGTAATAAATTTGGTCGATGAATTTCAATACCTGCACAAAATTGTAACAGCAATTTATTAACTACTTGTGCTTTGGCTGAAGTAATCATTTTTCACAAAAATAAACCACATGCTCTTATAATGAATTACAGAAATTCTTCATTTTAAGACATTTGAGATTCCCATCATCACCCCCTGTTAAGTTCCAAATACAGAAAACAAGACCTAGTTTTAAAAGAAAAAAAACATTGTGTTAGTCTAAAATAGTTACTCTTTAATAACAGTGACAGTGAAACACAAAAGGAAAAATAATGTTAATAGAACACTACCATCCACAAGTCCCATAATCGATCTGTGTTAGACAGATTTCTTCAAAGGTTTACTCCAAAATGCTTTCATCATTCCAGAAAGGCACTGTGTTTCACAAGATACACCACTATCTCTCCCTTCACTATGCATTTTGTTCTGTCTAAACTAGGTTCTTGCAAAGAGAATTAGGAGTTTCAGCTAATCCCATCTTAGTTTCCATCCTATCTAAAATGAAATAATCCATATTTTTTTTTTTTTATAACCAAAATTACTGACATAAAAAATCAGGTTTAAGCAGCAACTGGCAGTCATTTCTGGAGCTTTTTATTTCTTACTCATTTGTTTTCAAAACCTCCAATGTCCATCCTTCTTGCTTTTCTTCCTTCTTTAAAAAGTTTGGATGCTCAAGTTAAAAAAAAAAAAAGTCAATAGATTTCAAATAATGAAAAACACTGTTTTTAATTTACAGTATCAATTTGGAACTCAGTAGGATTATTATTATAGGCAACTTGCATCAGTGAATCTTCTGAGATTGTAAACACAAAGAAAGCTGGGTTAGAGGAATTACGTAGTAAAACATGAAATAAAATTACTCAAAATAATTTTTTCAACAATACTTTAAAAAATCAGAATCATCTTACAATTGAAAATTAATGTCTTCTCAAGGAAGCTAATAAAACATAATGGAAAAATCATAACTTGTTTGAAAAGAATAACTTATTTTCCATAACATCATTGATTACCTTTTAAAATTTTATTTTCTCTTCTGTTATAAGCTTCTATACAAAGTGCTATGATAACAAAATTCCGAATTCCATGCTGTACTTACCAGGCCCATCAAAAGGCACAAGATGATGTGGGACTTTATCTGAGGAACCTAACGGGATGAGATACAAATCTTTGACTTGCTTCATGTTATTGGCAGCTACACCATAACGTTTTCTACTGCTGAAATAGGCAAATAACAAAGCATAGGATATCTGATCCTCTTCAGTTACAGGGGTAAAGCGAACTACACAGATTTCCTGTTTACAAAAAGAGAAATAAAAGATCATATGTATTTTTTTCATGAAGTTTCAATTGTTTTATAGTTATTGTTCTTTATTTAAAAGCACAGTTCAAAGAAGAGAAAATGCCTCCCCAAAAATGCAGGGAAGAAGAGAAAACAGAGGGAGCGGAACAGTGTCAAAAGTAATTAAGGAAAATGGAAAAGAAAAACTATTCAGTAGTTTTTAAAAAAATGCTTTATAACCCATGACAAAAAGCCAACCTTTTATCAGCCTACTAAATAACAAGTTTACTTGGAAGATGGCATGCTTGCGTAGACTATTCCCCTCCCTACCCATAACATTACTAAGAAGGTTTATCTTGTATAGTCTACTGTGTCTGAGATAATATCTAATACTAAAAAAACGAGTATTCAAATCCCAAAGTAACACTCAAAGCCCAGTTCAGCAGTTGATGCTGGGGCTGATCCTGTTTAAGGGTTTAACCAAATGATAAGCTGGAACACAGAACAGGAGACCCTCTGCAAAACTGAGATGACACCTGATTTGGACAGTGGTTGATATACCGAAGAGCAAGCTGCTGTTCCAAGGGGCTGACCAGAACCTCATGAAGGTGAGCCAAAGTAAATGAAGAAATCTTGCACCTCTATATGGAGTATCCCCAGGAACCAGGACAGCCTGCAGGACTAACTGGATAGAAAGCACCTCGGCATAAAAGGACATGTGGGTCCTCGTGGGCACATTGAATATGAACCAGTAACGCACCTGTGTTTTAAAGAAGGCCAATTGCATCCTTGGTGACAGAACCACAGCAGCCAACAGATCAATGGAAACAATTATCCCCTTCTATCCAGTACTTGTGAGAAAGCAGTGTCTAATTTAGAGCTCCTCAACACAAGGATAACTTGTACACTGCAGTACAAGTCCATCTTGGGCCACCAAAATGGCTTTACATACTCTTAACAGTATAGAATCTAGAAAGTAGTACTTGAGACATGTCAAGCTGTCTTCAAACACGCATGTCTTTCAAACAAATACATGTGGTTCTCAAACAATATATGAGAGATTAAGGTTAGACAGAAAATAAATGCCACAAGCTGCCAGGCATCCCATTTAATGTAAATATCAGTCATCCTTGAATTGTCATATTTTTCAAATGTTCCAGGAAAATAAGATATTTAGAGTAAACAGAATGTTTGCTAAACAGCAAGCCCTCACAGTGTAAAATCTCCTACCTTGGTCCCTGAAGCTTTGATTTTTTCTACATACTCCCAGACAGTGTGAGGGGATATCCTGCCACCTACTTGAATACTATCAGGTAAATCCTACGAAAAAGGAAAACAGAAATCTGAATCAAACATATCTATTTCATATATTCAAAACATACTTAATTCTCATAGCTCTTAAATTCTAATTTTAAAAGTCAGTAGAAGTTACAACAGTTGAAAAAATAATTTAGAAAATTAATTAAATTTAGATTTTGGATATTTCTATTAGGATCTTCAGTGCAAGATCAGTTATCACTCAAATCTGTTATCACTCAAAGCTGTTCATCTACACCTTCCTCCAAAACAATTCATTGCAGTAACACAACTGAACTCCACTCTGGAAATACTCAAGTTTCCTTAAAGATTAAGCTGTTATGAGAGTCACACACCTATCAAGGAATATAATAAACTTTTAAAATTGTAATAATAAGAAAATATATAACCTGCAACTTATGTACATAGAAGAAAAATTGTTCTTAGGTACTAATTGAGCTCACTCTTTGCTAGTGACATAAACAGACTTCCAGAATAACTTCAGAACAACTTAGGAAAATCAGTTGTTTTGAAAGAAAGTAGAAGAATTACAGTAAGTACACTGTATTTTTAAAACAATCCTTTAACACCAAGAGGTACTACATGATCTGCAATTGACTGAAGTTTTACAGCAAAATAAAGGTAAGCACATTAAAAGAAGGCCTAACACAATTTAATTAGACAGCTGAGGCATCCTGTGTCACTGGTGAGAAGTAATACTGAACCTTACATGCTCTTTGATCTTTATTTTATGCTGCAATGACAACTGTTACAAGCAGTCACATCCTTTTCCTGCCTCTCAGAGCCTGAACGGAATATTACATAAACATTTTTAAGGATAATTTAACCTTAAAAGGACTCCAATTGTCACCAGATTAAAAAAAATACAAATCCTGTTACATACATTTCTATTGTGGAAAAAGAGACTTCTCATAATATCAACAGAAATTTCCAATAGACGCTTCTCTTAAAAAAACTGACACTGACTGTTTAATGCTTTCAATTCAAAGGGAAGTTTTCATTTTCTCATCTGTAATTCAGAAAATGGATACCACTGACACGATTATTTCAGTAATAAATTTTGTCCTAAGGTTACCTTGTAACACGGATGATGTTCTATAATAAACCAGAAGCAGTTCAATATTTACAAAATTATCTCTACAAAAACTGCTATTCATCCTCAAGAAAGATGAGAGAAAAACATCTTAAAATACATTATAAAATACCTGAATCCTGCTGAACCATGGGTCCACATAGGGCAAACTGAAAAATATTTTACTTGTACAGATAAACTCTGCCCAGCTTCTTTCCTCCTGCAAGCACTGTATTCAGTATAATGATCACACTTCACTGTCTTTCATCATTATACTATTATTAGTCTACATGGTAAACAAGTCACCGAAGTTAATAAAAGAATTGCCCATTCTTTGCCATAAATGTAAGTACCTCTGTTAAATACTCAAAAGAGCCAGAAACTGGATAAGCCTTGATAACGAACTTTGCCACGGAAGGCATGTTGATGAAACCCTTCCAGATGAAATTCAGGCGTGCCAGAAACAGACTTTCACATTCTACAGTACCGGGTGTTTCTGATCTTTAAAAAAAAAAAAAAATTAAAAAAAGACAAGTCAAAACCCACTTTGTTTAGAACATGACATGTAAATCATCACCTTTCTTCATAGAAGAAGCTACCTATCATTACGAATTTTATTTTTCAGTTAAGAATACTTGAGATAGGCAGACAAGTCTATCATTCCTCATCTTCCAGGGTAGCAGAAGATATTTATTACATGAAGAACCGTTAAATAAGCAGCATATTAGCTCAGTAATGTATTTTCAGAGCCTGCAGAAATTATTTTGTCAAGGAGTTGAAAAACGGTACCAAAGAGGACAGAGAAACATGTACAGTGCCGCAGACCCATTAAGATCATCTTCCCCCTGCAACATGGAGAGTGGGAGAAGACAGCATGCAAGCTGCTGGCCTGTCTTCACCCTGCTTTCCTAGGTCCTACTTCTTGTTGCAATGCTGTCTGTGCACCACCTGTGGATCCACTGCCTAGCCAGCTAGGTGCTCTCACCCAGTCATCACTTCCACAAGCGCTGTGAGCACCTGTTCCCAATTCCAACATCATCACCCATACAAAGTAACATTCCCCATACACACTTCAAAAAAAGCATCAGTAGCTACAGCAAAGCAACTGTAAAAAATAAAATGGAAGACAATTCCAGAGGAGACCATTTCTCAGTCTGGGAGCTTCTTCACAGAGCACAACACAACTACATTTTAATATTTCTGAACCAATCTTTAAAAAAATATTCTAGGCATGCTACTAGCAGTGTTTATCAGTCACTCACTAGTAACAAATGCTGTGCTGTGTAGTAACAGAGTAACCTATGTTTCTGTCTACACTAGAAATGATTTCTTTGAATCTTCAGCAAACCATTCTAAAACCGAAGTCCAGTGTCCTTGGTGAAGGATCGCGTCCTGATAAAGGTTGCATTTCAGCATGGACTCTGGTCAACTCTAAATAAGTCCATGTTTTTCTAGAAACCAGTCTCGCAGACCAGAAAAATCATCCTCATAATTGCAATTTAGCAGAGAGTAAAGGTTGAGAGAAAGAAAACGAAGAGAGTTGACAGCAAATACATCAACACCCATTCTGGATAAACTACAAGCCAGGGAACAGGAGAGTGCAAGGAGTGGTGAGAAAGAAAATTCTCCATCAGCAGGGAGAGCTTGTTCAAGAACAGCTACTACATTTTCATCTTAAAAGGAGTAAGATGACAGGCTTAGAAGCTATGGCGCTACTGCTTTCCCTCACTTGCTCCATAGTGTTACCCTCAACAAAAAAGAGCTGTTAGCATCCCAGAACACACAATCTGACATTGCTGAAAATTACAGAATTGTAGGGAACTTCTGGAGATCATCTAGTCCAAACCCCTGCTAAAGTAGGTTCCCCACAGCAGGTTGCACAGGAAAGCAGCATCCAGGTGTGGTTTTTTTCCCTGCTTTCTAAGCTTACCTATGAGGATGTTACAGGAGACATCAAGCAATTAGCCCCATTCCTAAGAAGAGGTGTACAACCTCCACTATATGAAATTATGAAATGCTATAAAAAAAAACTAACATTAGTCATAACAGCTTAACAAGAAGAATAATGCGCTTCATTTAAAAATACTGTTTCTTAAGTTTATATTACTTTGGAAGAGTCGGGAATGATGATTTTGATGAGTCTTGCTTATCATCTTCCAGTAATTCTGACGCTAAAATACATGATGTTGAAGATAGCGCATCCGCAATGCTCTCTGCTTCATTGTCTGATTGCTTCCGTGCAACTCCAACAGACACTTTCACTTTTTTTGCAGAAAGATCATCATCAGTAGGTGGTGCCATTCGACCTGTGGAGATTTAATTACAATGCTTTGACTTCGTTTTGTTTTTTATTTAAAAAAAAAAAAAACAACTAAGTAAACTTCCTCAGAAGACACGGAAGATGAACCAAAAATATATTATTGCCATTGTAGTGCGACAGGATAAATACATCAGGTTATCAACAATAGCACATGCATTCATTAAAAGGATTTATTTTTCTGTCTACATTTTATAAATAGAAGGCAACTTTATGCCAACAGTCTATCATTTTAAAATTGTCCCTCTTACAAAGTAAGTAAAACTCTGCTGCCACATCTTTGTCTGCAAACTGAGAATAAAAATATTTATGTTCTTGTTACCTATGCAGATTTTGCAGTTAAGATCAAAGAGATGATTTTTGTGTTGACTTGTAGTGTCTGGAGATGCAGATTCATTTCCTTCTTTATCTTTCTCAGCTTCCTCTGACTTCTCATGCAACTTCATCATATTAGGTTCCTAAGGAAAGTCAAAACATCTGTTAGATTTTTTCTTCTGTTAATATTCCTAATATCACTATTTGTATTGTTTCAATTTATTTATAGTATTTTCTTCCCTTCAGACATAACATTTTCCCTTCAGGTCTATAGCCTCAAGGCTATAAGGTCTCTGCAACCTAAACAGCTATGATAAAATCTATATAAATTCATTAAAATAGTGAATAGGTATTCCCAAATATGTTTTACATAAGATTTAGAGTATTTTCTGCTGAATTCACCAGTTTGTCATGGACACAATGTAGGGGAAAAAAAACAAACACCAGGTCTGTAAGTCAAAGTTAGTCAGGATGAAAGAAAAATTAAATTTAAAACAGAACTAACACGTAATCACAGACTTACAACCATGTTATCTATGAACCAAATACACTGTTTTTCTTTCCTACCTGAATTTCCATAACTTCTTGTTCTTTCATTGGTGTTTCACTTTCAATTTCAATTTCTCCTTTGTGAGTAATTTTTGTGATAGGTCTTCTTTCAACTTCCCTCTGTTCTTTCTCAATCATTTCAATTGTCTGTAAAAACAAGAGATAGTATTTATTTGCTTTCATATAATAAAACTTGGAAATCAGCATATGTGATAACAGAAAATAAGGACTGTAATCAAGGAATTCTCTGGGAGTAAAAGAGTATATTCTTATTTTACACGTGTTAAGTACTTTCTTCAAGGAAAAACACGAGCAATTCACCTAACTCCACTTACAAAACAGGAATAAGAAATCTGTAAAGTAGATCTTCAGCACTAAATTTAAATACAACTAATCCACATTTTCCTAAAGAAAAAGTTATTAACTTTTTTTCTGTAATAACAGGAATATATAGGGGGTAATGCAGGACATAAATACACCTAGATTTATGTAATTTTCCAAGAGCTTGATCTTGAGTACATAAACCTAGCGTTCTACCTCAATAAGAAAATTTAAATATATTCTTCCAGTAATGCATATGCTAATTCTCATCAGGACTGCTACTTTGCTCAACTGAAAAAGGAAAACATTCACCATTATTTCTAAAATTGCTTCTTAAAGCACATATCTACTTCTTAAACACAGTTTGTATTGGCTGTCCCCAAATCTACTGTATGTCATGGTATCTACTCATTTATTTATTTTCATTGGAAGTCATCCAACATAACTAACAATTTCTAGTGTCATGAAATGCAAATGCAAAACGTATATCCCAATTATCACTACCCAAATTCTGTGCCTTTCAGTCCTATATATTGGCACATAAATATAAAAGATTCTCCCCAGCACAAACCCAGATTTGTGCTAGTTGTCAACTAGACAACTTGATGCTCTAATACAGCCATTTTTAAATAGCTGTTGTTAACTGACATTTGTTAACTATTGTCAGTTATTGGTTACTATTCAAGGAAAAGGTATCTTCTATAAAAGTAGAAACACAGCTCTTTATATTCCTGTTTCTTCTTTTTAACTATCAACACAACTATAAATATAGCATGAATTTCTATTTCAAGGAAAGTAATGCTTAAAGTAACCTGATAAACTTCCTATACTGTGTATTATTATTAAGTTCCTTAGATGACTTTTCTGATTGGCATATAACATTTTCAGCTCCAGACTTCTTGGTGGGTGAGATGCAATGCTCCATCGACATGTGAGTTATAAACAACACTGGTTATGTTTGGCTTGTTTTAAGAGATCTCTCACCCTGGTTAAAACTGTTCTACAAAGCTCCAACTAGAGCTTTAAAATCTTGCTGGAAATAAGGACAGACACAAAAGCCTTTTCTCTTGAGACATAAAAAAAAAAAGGAAGAGCAGCAACAAAGCCACGTCGTTTCCCCCTTTCAGGAATTTACTAGAGTTCTTTCACTTCTGTACTAACATCTCCTTTTGGTTTTGAATACTCAATAAATTATGGAGGTCCTCCTGACCAGTTGGAGTTGATTTATGTGACAAGCATTCTGTTCTTTCTAAATACACTTAACCTGGAAACAGAAGTTAAATACACTTAGGCAGCCAACTAAACAACATTAAGTTGACAAATCTCACGTGTCTGTTTTCTCTTTGTCTCCAAGCAGCCAGTTCTTTAGAGGCCAGTTCTTCTGGGCTCATTTTTATTAGATGGTCTGGAGTAACCTCTCCTTTCAGTACTTTTTTGAACAGTATCTAGAAGAAAAAAGAAAACTATTGCCATGGAGACAAAAACAGCTCCTAACAGAAAACAAAGAACAACATTCAATATACTCTCTATAGATACAAACATAATGTATTGTTTTTAAATATTCCCAGAATCAGAAACACTACTAGACTTTATTTTTTTAAGACAAAAATCTTAGTTCCAGAGTTCCCAGTTTAGTTTACATCTACATATAACCTTACTGATCAGCTGTATGCTTAACTGTTGTTGTAAAAATAGAAAGTAAGTTTATGCCCACTGCAGCAGTAACAGACTTCTCTGTAAAGCTGTAAATTCTCTGTATGACAACAGAAAGAAGCTAATAATAAAGAGGATATCTATACTTCTTGATTGGCTTAGGTGAATTCTAAGGGGCATGCAGGTAGGAAAGAGAAGAACTCATACAACTTGGCAGTATGAGCAAACAAAGCAAGCCAGTTAAAGAAGTTAGCCTGTTCATATGATTTACAGTCTGTTATCATTACCATAGAGGGAGAGACTGAACAAAGAAACTTGATCAGAACAGAGTACAAATGATCAGAATAACTCATAAAAAGTAAAGAAGACAGAAGCTAAAAAGACAATATCAAATAATGGGCTATAGGAAGCCAAAACTACAGTTACAAACTACAAGCTACATGACAGAAACAAAAAAAGAAAATTATGAGAAAAACTACACATCAGTAGAAAAGACTACTTTAACAATGCAAGCTATATTCACTACATTTTGAAATATGACTATTAAGTACACTGAGAGCAAAGATTTGAAGAATTAATGGTAGGGGAAAAAGAACAACAAAGAAACAGAAGACTGGGTATGCAATAAGAGGACAAAACATCAAAGAGATAAGGAAATACAGAGGAATAATAATGGACAGGATTAATTGTGAGAGGTTTAATAATATATTCTCATAGAAGACTGTTCCTTTAATCCACAGTAAATAAAGGATTTCGGCAAATCATTACAGACAAGTAATACATACGTTATTTTTAGGATCTTTTAGATTGAACATTAAACTTCTGTATTTGTTCTTATATTTCGAGTCAGTGTCTCGAAAAAAAGAAAACAGTTCTCTTTCAATCCTTGTGGCAACTTTTGCTGCTCTCTCCTCAGGAATCTTTAAACTGGAGTCTGTCAACCTGCGAGAGAACAGAAGGGCAAATACAAAAATTACCAATTACTTCCATATAATTATTTCCCCTCTGTCTTCTGAATAAAAATAATTGCAAACACAAATTAATAAATGAATTTCATTATATATTTATACCTTTTCATCAGAATTTCCTTAAGAGATTGCTTAACACTATGTCTTATCTGATCAGCAGAAGGTTTGGAAGCTGGCACAGTTGGTAAATGTGTTGCACTGATGGGTCCTTTCTCATTTTTCTTTTTCTTAATTTCTTGTTTCTCATGAACACCTATGAAAACACGGAGTTAAAAAATGTAAGCTGCACAGCCATTACAATAAACATTTTCTGTGTCTGTTTTCTTTTGCGATTCTGAGCAATAGCTCAGAATCAATAGCAAGTTGCATCTGAGCCAGCAGCATGCCCTGGCAGTCAAAAGGCCAACTGCACCTCGAGGTGCCCCAAGCCCAGCACTGCCACTGGGAGAGGGGAGGGGTCGTCCCGCTCTGCTCCGTGCTGTGTGGCCTCACCTCCAGCACTGTGTGCAGGTTTGAGTGCCACAATGCAAGGACATAAAACTATCAATGAGTGTCCAAAGAAGGTCTATGAAGATGGAGAAAAGTCCAGAGAGCAAGACATATGAGAAGAAGCTGAGGTCCCTCGGTGCATTCAGCCCAGAGCAGAGGAGCTGAGGGGAGGCCTCATGGTGGCTGCAGCACAGCACTGAGCTCTGCTCCCTGTGACAGCAACAGGGCCCGAGGGAACGGCATGGAGCTGTGTCAGGGGAGGGGCAACTGAGGGTTAGGGAAAGGTTCTGCACCAGAGGGCAGTGGGCATGGAACAGGCAGCACAGGGCAGTGGGCACTGTCCCAAGATGCTGGAGCTCAAAGAGCATTTGGACAGCGCTCTCAGACATAGGGTTTGAATTTTGTGTAGTCCTATGTAGAGCCAGGAGCTGGACTTGATGATCCTTGTGGATCCCTGCCAACTTGGGATATTCTACCAAGACCAGTTTTACTATTACTACATTGACAAAAAAAGCATACTGGGAAGCACTCACCGTAAGCATATTAAATGTTACTTTAAAACTGAATTTTTCATTAAACTTAGCATTCCTGAATCTGATAGCCATCAAAACTACTCCAATCATGAGAATCTCAGCTGCCAGCTCAGGTAACAGTCTCAAACATGGCCATTATAAGGTTTGTGTTATAACTAATAACAATAATACATCATGTATATTGTAAATAGACACAGAAACAATATAAATTTCTATCCAAAGTACAATCATTTAAACATTCATTTCAAATTTTAATTTTCAAAGTTTCAACTGACTACTCATGTCTCAGCATATGCATATATCTCTAATATACAGTAGTTGCCTTCTATATATGAAATTGAGAAAACATTAATTTATTCATTTACTCTGAAAAAAAAAATCTAAGATTAATGAAGATCTAGCTTTGTGACTGACGGTAATAAGAATATTTCTTCTTTATTTCTTTCGACTATTGAGTGCAATTTAAAATGTTTCAATACCAGAAGCATACTACCTTTTCAAGTAACTAGAAAAAGACAGATTTTCTTTTCCATGGGGCAGAATATCTATTTGGAGCATTAGCTGTGTAATTAATGTGACATTCATCCCTACCAAGATTACGAATTCTCCTTCCTCACTAGAAAGGCAGTAAGGACTGGAAACTGTTGTCATACTTTTACACTGTGATCTCAAGTATTGATATGCTAGACTTATTAAGTAAAGCAGCTCTAATAATGCTTTTATTTGCTCAGTGTATTTATTTGCTCATCTCCTCCTCAGAAGTGGATGAAGAGCTAGGTTGAAACCTTTTTAAAAATAAAATGAAACCTGAGAGTGTCAGGGGAAACAGAAAGTTTCCACATGCAAGCAATATTTCAGACAAATTTCAACCATCTGAAAATACGGTCCCACAACAGGGAAGTGTTAGGCAAGATTAGCAATAAACAATGCCACTACAAGCTTCCTAAAAAACAGTTAAGATTAAGACAAACTCACTGCTTATCCATTTTTATGCTAATTGCCCTGAAGGAGATTACCAAGCCATCCAGTTTAAAAGTGATCTTCAGATTAATTCCTATTCTGAACTCATCAGTGTGATATCCTTTTCTCACCTCCTAATTCAATTAATATATTTTAGGACAATTAAATGATTTCACAGATGCTGAAGACTCATTTCACTCATGCAATATGCAGTTAGAAAAGTTGTCAGTTATTTTGTGACTGAGAACTTGAACAGTAAGGTATCTGAGGTCTAAAGAATGCCATTCAGTATCAAATACTTACATTAAGATTTACATTTACATTTAATCCTGACATTTTCAGTTCTTTTCTTCCAGAAAAAAAAGCTTCTAGAATGTCAGAATTGACAGAAGACCAGAAAAGTAGAGTTTTTGGACATGAATTCAAAGTCTGAGTTTAGGATTTAAAGACAGTTCTCATACAAAATCTCACTAGCATTGCTGCTAAGATTTCAGTCTCAGATCACAGGAATTTCATACTACCATGAGAGTATTGTTTCCCAGAAGGGAGGTGGGGGAATGCAGGTAGGTTTCTTCTGAGGGAAAATACGTACCTTCCACCTTTCAAATAAAATTTCAAATGAAAATCACTTGCACAAATAAAACATTAAAAAATTAATACTACATAGAAAGTCATCGTCCTTCATTGCACATGTCAATTACAGCATGGAGTACTTTTCCAAGTCATCACCTGATTTTGTGGACTTTTCAACCACACTAAGCGACTCTTTACTAATTTTTTCACTTTTTTCTTCAGAGGACCGCCGAGGAATCACAGCAGTTTGTGATGCTTTACGAGCAGGAACGTGTTGGCCTTTTTTATTATCCGAGTCTCTGGATTCTGACAAGTTCTTCCCATCACCAGATTCCTGAAACAAACATTTACAGGATAGCATTCAATTGAACGCTGTAATGAATCACAGCATAATTATCATGCTTCTCAATTTTTTAAGTATACAGTATAATAATCTCCCCAGATGTACATGCACCATTATGTAATGACATCTTAGAAGTTATTGAACAATATCCCACATTACTAACAACTACTGATTGAGAATTTCCTTGAAAAATTGGCTCAAGGCACATCACAGGCAATTTGCAGTTAAGCTCTATGTTGAAAAACACTGTGTTCAGCTGTCTTAAAAGCTCAGGGATACCAATGATCTTCTCTCTTAACCAGTTTTAGTCATGCATCCACAGGAAGTCACATATGATTACAGAGTACATGTAAAACAAAACAAGTCAAAACAAAACCTGATTAAAACTAAACAGAAGAGCTTACATGTCAGAATCACAGCAATGCTATGCAGAAATAAAACAAGAAGTGATCAATGATGATTAAGTTATGGTAAATATGATACAATATGTCAAAGGACTAAATAAGTTTTATGAAAAGCAAGTCACCTCACTGCTCTTGGTAAGTAAAAGAAAGTAGAAAGACACTAATTAAAACCTCGAGAATTTTCTTCTATATCAAATCTGAAGTTATAATAGTCAAAACTAAAATGCTGTTTTCACCTACTCCCATATTTAAAGGATGAATGCTTTATAATATAGCTAATTGACAGATGCCTTACAGAAGTGATTGGAGTTCTGAAGGCAAAATTTACTAACTTCTTAAAAAAAAAGATGAATAGAATGTTCAAAACCATCTGGCTGTCCTTTGATCCTAGGCTACAGCATTAGTTTATGCAAGTTATGTAACATGGGAAAATCTACAGCATAATAACCTCTTATTTGTCTTACATTTGTCACACACTCTTTCTCGGCTGAGAAGGGTTAAGAGCTGCTTCTGAACAGTGTATTTTGCTTAAACAGATAAAAATATACATAGGAGAATCCACACACTTCTGTCTAAGAGAAGAGCATATAAATAATATCTCAAAATAGCCAAACCTGTCTGAAAATGAAGTTACTCTGAAAATAATAAAAGAAGTTTCATATTAGATTCAAAAATGCTTATAATGCAGTATTTCCAAACAAGGGGGGTAGGAGAAACTTCCTCTACCATCAGTAACAAAAAAGAATTTAAGCAATAAGACTCACCCGTTTGAAAATTTTGACTTTGTGTTTCCCTGTGTCTTCTGTCTGCTTTCCTTTTTCAGTTGTTACATTCAGATTACAAGTAAGTCCTTGCTTTGACATCCCTGGTTTTTCATATTCAGTTGTTTTTTCTTCCTTGTTGCTTTCAGTTTTCACTTGAGTATCCAGAACACTTAGATCCAAACACTCTGCCTTTCTGTCTTCTTCAGCACAGCATTTCACACACACATATTCTTTATCTTCTTCACCCATCTGTTGTGCTTGAGAAAGACTCAGTCCAACACAATCGCCATGAAACCAGTCATCACACCTACCACAGCCTACCATAAACCTGAAAACAAAGCAAAATACAGATTAGCACATTAAAAAAAAAAAAGCAAGCAACAATTCAATCAGAATGCATAACGCTTGCTTTGATTTGAGCATCTCAGCAACTTGTTCTTACCTGATAAATGATTTTCTTTGCAGCTTTACATCCATCTCCAGCCTTACAACATGGTATGATCTGAGAAATAGCTGTATTTGTGGGTTTGAGTGCTTTCATTTGCCTTTTTGCAATAGTCCAAGAGAATATCACAACCTCACAATATATTTGTAACCCGTCCTCAAGCCCTAGCAACAGAATCTTCTCAGAGTACTATTAAAAGAAATTGAGTAAAGAAGTTTAAAAAAAAAACTCTCAAAAACTCAAAACCACTGAACTCATGTTTGAGAAGACTGAAACATTTTCTTGCAGAGTGTATCATGCACATTTTCTTTTGAACTCACAGTAGAAATGTTATCAACTGGTACGACTTAGCCTTCCACTGCAGTAAGATATGTTTAAACGAGAAATGTACAGCACAGATCTATTTCCAGAAAGCTGCTTTTTTTTCCTCTTTGATGGTGAACTTGGGGCCAGGAATTCAGCTTCCCACTAAATCTGGCCCATTCACAATTATGAGTTTGTTTGAAATTAGGTACGTCGCTTCCGTGTTGCCATCTTATTCCAAGCTAATAGCTTCTTAAATCATACTTGTAACATCAAAATGAGAACTGTTTAAAGAACACTTTTCCTCTCAGTCACTTAAACGGTTTCATCGTTTTAAACAAATGTGACTTAATGCACAGATTGCATTTCAAAGCGTTATTAAGATCCTCTGGTCTAAAAGAAAACCTTAGTTTCTGATGATTTTGCCAAAGCTATTTTGAGATTTCAGTAGGTATCACTGGTCCCTAATTACAGTGATAGGTATAATTTCTCAGAGGAACAATTGTGGAGTAAAGTGGAATTTCAAAGTTAAACAGATTAAACATAAATGCATTTGTTTCACTCAGATGGAAGTAATTGCTTTTAAAATAATTTCCTGTAAAAATGCACCTAATGTAAGTACTAATGATCTGCTCCCAAATGATGTAAAAGATCTCTTGCATTACGCACTTAGATTTTTTTCTTCTTTCTTGCTTTTTTACATTTACATGATATCATTATGTATCTCAATGTCTGGCAGAAGAAAATATAGAAAGACCGCAAGTGATTGCATTATGAAAAGTGGGACTCTGTAAGTACTGAAAAATTACATACAATTTCTTCTTAAATTCCACAGATGACTGATCTGAAGTCTGTAGACTCTTCTAAGACTCCTATTGCACATATGCACCTGTAAAGATGAGGTTCTGCTACTTGCTGACTTTATCTACTTTGAAAGACTGAGTGCATGTTACAAAATGTGCTTAGAGCAATTCTCATTCACCAGAACTGTAGATGAACACTCCAGGTGGTTTGAGGATGGTACTGTATTCAAGAAACTACAAGTATCTCAAGAGATGAAGAATCTTCCTAGTCTAGCTGCATACATTTGAAACGCAAGAGCAGAAAAGAATCATGGCTTTATATTCTGTCCTTACTTACCCAAAGTAAATCAGGATTAAATTCAGTTGAAGTAAATAATTTTTTAGATGCAAAATGAGTCTGATAAGCTTTAAAGCTCCAGCTATTTGAGGAACAGGTCACTTTCAGCTTTAGTAGCCTATATTGCTGTTCACTAGATTTGAAACAACAAACAGTTGCTATAATCTCGTCTGTGAAGAAAGCTATTTTCTTTTTTTTTTTCCTCTACATTTGTTAGTGTTACTGATGACAAAAAATACCTGGTTATCTATTCAGTTGTTTCAGTTAATGAAGGCACAGGTTCCTTCAAGTTTTGCCAGTACCTCCACCTCTTCACATACATGTTCCAACAAAGCAAGATTAAGAACGGGAACATTACCGTTACATGCTTCTGACCCTCTTTACCGCAGAAATACAGTAGTAGAATAGGAAAACAAAAGAGAAGTCAAAAGAGAAGTGATGGAAATTTAACTCAAAGATGACTGCTGCTTTATGAGGACCTAGAACCAAACATGTGATGGTATGAAATATAGCATGAATGCCTATTTCACAATTCTTATTTCACAATTTCAAGGATCTACAAGATGCCTGACACAGGATCCATCCTGCAACATTGCAAAAAAATTACTAAAACTCTGGGGAGACCAAAAACTGGTTATGAAAATCCCAAACCACTTTCTAAAGTTGATTGAAGGAAATCGAGAAAGCACAGTCTTGAAGCTGCAAACACTACTTGAATTTTTATTAAAAACATTTTTTTTTCAGTTTGTAAACTCAAGCACTGGAAACTAATTTGTTAAATGAGCAGGGCACATTGCAACCTTTAGCAACCAAAACTAAAATTTTGATTACTATTTAGAAAATGATTAAATTCACAGAAAAGCACAGATGAACTCAAGAGACTAAAACAGACAAAATGCTGTACAGCTTCAGCTTTAAACTGACAGCATGTGTAATTTGCAGCTTTGCTCACAAATAGCAAGTGGGCAAAAGGGATAGTTTATGACATCAGTAGAGCACCAAATAAGCATTCAGTCTTATATCTTTATTTTCAGGCCCAGCAAAAACCAAAGTGAGATATTTTTTTCCTCCCCCCTCCTATGACAAAAGCTTTACCTAGTTGGACAGACAAAGGTCTATCCCATACTCTGAACTAGGTGATTTCAGCTTCTAAGTCCTTTCTTTTTTTAGTAGTTCAACCTTGCTGAATAGGAGTAATTTACAGCAATTAAGCAGAAGAGCAGAGGCATAGGCTTCCAAGAACAAGTTGATTCCTAATAGCCCAATTTCAAAGATATGCACAAGTGTACTTTGTTGGTTTTGTTTCTACATTTCTATGCAAATAAAAAAGTAAAGAAAAAACTGTAAATGAATTCTGCTCAGAAACAGGTCACTCTTTACGAAGTATATACACCAAGAGTGAAAGATGTGATTTCAGCCATCTAATGAAACTACTGAAGATACAGTATCCATTTAGCTTCATTCCAGCCTTTACAATAAGGTTTCAATTGCACTGTATTTAATCATGCATAATAAAACTTCAGATTCAGAAACCAAGACTACAGAGAGAATCTGGAAATGTCCATGAAGCCTGTGCTCTAAACAAAATTCAAGTGTCTACAATCATCTGGCTTAAACTTTGTTATACAAAATGGTAATAAAAATAGTGGTGCTGCCTGCCTGAGAATTTCACTGTTTTCACACTAGTCAACTGGAAGTCTCAGTTTCAAGGCTGAGAGAGAACATATGATTTTGATACAAGTAATGTAAGAAATCCTTTGTACCACATGGCTATATTTACATCTTTATCTGTTTCACTCATCTGCACACATAATGCAATTATGATTTGTAACAGTAATTGTATTTGGATAACAAAAGTGACAGTGCAATGCTCAAAAATTGAAAGGGGACATCAAGAGACACTGAAGCCTCGCTTGAAGGATCAAAGATGCTCTCTTGCAAAGCTGTCAGTTGTGACTGAAGAGGTTCTGCTATCCTGGACTACTTAAAACACCAAAGTTTCTGAATGCAGATTGCTTCAAGTTGCAGAGCAGGAGTTTTACCCATGTTGTAAGGCTGGAGTGGAAGATGTAAAGCTGAAAGAGAAAAAAAAATGTTTTAAAATATTGTATCATCCCCCATTCAATAGAAGACTAGAACTGCTTTTACACGTCTTCAATATAAAAATGGTTTGTTCATGGCAAAATTTAAGAACTGGCAGGTGACAGTGGAAAGTATTACAGTTCACTGGGACCTTTACATAGAATATTTTACTGTTTCATTTCTTTCAAAGAATTCTTGGCAGTCTCCATAAAACAATGTAAAAAGATGCACCTTCAAAAATCAGAAAGGAATGGATTATAGATGAAAAGAGACAATAATTGAAGCAAACATTCCATCACCTTTTTTAAGCCTGGGAGACTTTCCTTAGTGTTATTTTTGGTAAATTAAATTTATCTGTGAGATAAAAAAACTCAGGTTTGGACCACATTTTCAAAATACACAGGGTCAGGTTTTAACATTAATTTACATAAATTCAATACATATAACAAAAACAAGTTTCTAGAGAAACCAATTACTGTGAAGTAAGATTTTAAAACATGGGAAGAAACTGTACTGTTCATAAAACAATTATTTGATGTAAAAATATACTTACAAGGAAAACAAAGACAAAAAACACGGGAACTCTCAGAATAGTTCTGTACAAGCTGGTAATCAGCATTTTAAGATTAATTAATAACATAAGGTGCACTGACAGAAAATAATTTCCTTCAGAAATAACTGTCTCTTTTTAAATCTTTGTATTTGTGGTACACAGCACAGAGAAAACACTGCAACAGGACTCAAATCTCAAAATCTATTTGAACTATTCAAAATGACATCAACCCTCAACTTGCCCAAAATGAGTAAAATCACTCTTCATGGACTTGAGAATCTAAAGCATGCCCCTTATCTACCAGATGCAGAAACATCTAAGTACTACCCTCCAGCCCTTAACAGTACTGCTAACCAATCTTCCATAAAAACCATTGTAAATTTGTATTAACATTACTAGTGTCTCAGCTGCACTGATGCTACAAGTCAGTCAACATTGAAGCTGAGACACTGCATGGAAACAATAGTTTTCCCTTCAGCTAATAAAGACATTATTATCAGAAAAGTGAGGGGCTTAACCTTTACCAATCCACTTTATTCCCATAGAGACTGAAGAAGATATTCACAGCAGCTTTAGCACAGCCTGTGTTTCACATCAGCATAGCATGGGCTCAATTCAAAGCTCAGTGAAAGGAACGGTTACCAAAAAAAACGTGCACAACCTTATTAACAGAGCACATAATGAGTTTTTTTGTTTGTTTGTTTTCCATACAAGTTTAATACAGTTGATTAATGATTTGTTCAGGTTTTTAATCTTCTAGAAATAAGAACTAGCAGTTTTCAAAGAAACACTATCATCATGTCTTTATATGGAGTGCACAGCATAGGAAAATGATACTGAAAACTCTAATTTACTGATTATCAAGTTTGAGTAACTCCTCTTTTATATAATACAAGCTTCTTTCTCCTTTAAAGGCAGATTCTTTGCCGTTTTTCATGTTACAAAAGCCTCTCCAAAAAGGAAGCAAACTATGACAGACAACCCTATGCTACCTGAACAGAAGGTAAATGAAAAAAACAGGCCCAAGCAACAGGAAAACCAAAATCCTTGATCTTCCCCAAACCATGAAAAAAACTGGCTACATCTCCTAATACTAACCACAAACCTGTTAAAAATAGTACTAAAGGCAGCTCCATTAGCAAGTGGTTCTATGTTTTGCATCTTGCAGAATTAGTTCTATAAACTGCACATACATAAATATTTTATAAAACCATGTATATTAGACAACTCAAGCTATGCATTTCCTGACTCTGATACTGGTACTGGTATTAATAATAATTCTACTAGCATTGCAGTAAATTAACAGAATCTACAAAAAAACTAGCAATAAAATGGTCCAGCTGTGAGTATAAAACACACTGGAGTTCTTGAATTTTTTAATGACATATGACAACGCTGTTTTGTTTATACTGTAATTCAATTTTGCTACAGCAACGATAGCACATAGATGAGGGCTTTAAACAATGCAGTACTTTCCAGAGTGAAAGAAAACAGGCAGAAATCCTAAAAGCATTATCCACAACTATAAGCTGATGACATCTCGCATCATCTACAGTTTAGTATACTCATACTATTTAATGAATATGTGCCAGAACTAAGGCATAATTATTCTAATTACTATTCCATACGTTGTCACAACAATTCATTTGCTGCTGATGCATCTCCTCTTAGAAACATATGCACTAAAGGGCAGTTCAGATCCTTCATCTTTCTCCTCACTCATTCTTTTTAGTACTGGTTGCACAAATTACATGATTCCCTGGTTCCAAATTATTTTACTGAATTAACAGCATTAGTTCAAGAAGTCCTGATAAACTTTACTATAGAAAAAATTTCCAGCTGTGGCTGGGTATTTTTTCTTCATTTTTTTTTCTCCATTTGTTTGGTTTTAAACTTTACACACAAGCTGAAGTAATTTTGCATATTACAGTTGTACAGAAACTTTTTTGTGACTCTCTGTATCCAAGAGATTAGAACACTTCATCTTTGCTAAATCAAATTCTACACCTTTACAATTGTCTTTTACAGCATTAGTAACTTTTACTCCACTTCCTTCAACTGAAACACAGGAAAAAAAGATGACCCTAAGTAAAAACCTTATCCTGCACTAACTAAGCTTATCTGTGAGTTCTAAGAAGTCCAAGTACTCTGACCACACAAACTGCATCGTCAAATACCAAGCAATACCAAAACAGGTCTATTAAAAAAGTTTACTAGAATTGTAGAAATCAAGAGGAAATTGCCAGAAAGCAATTAAAAGTATAAACTTCCTTTTGATTTCTATAATGCTTTCTAAAAAATTTCTTTAGAAACAGAAAATCTCAAGTTACGTCCTATGAATTACTAAACCTAAGTTGGTGGGAAAAGGAGAGGTTCTGCAAAACCTCAGTTAAGTTTTGCCTATCTGCTTAAGAAAGAAATCAGCTCAGCTTATGAGCCTGAGCATTATCAAACATGTAGAAGGAAAAAATGAAGAAATGTATGATACAGACACAAGAAGAAATCTTGCATTAGCAGATTTCTCACTATCTGCAGAGCATCTTTATCTAGCTCTATGCCAGGAAATTAAATATTTTTTTTCTTCTACTACTTTAAATATCTTTGATCTCTCTTCAGGAAAAGTAACTTTTACATTTGTGATAAACCTCACTGTTTTCAACATTGCTTCAACTCACTGAGAAGTTCAGGTAATAACTTCAGTCTGTACATCTTCATGCGATGTCTATACACATATAGACAAATGCTTTTCATCCATATATGGATGAATGAAAATTTGTGTGTGAGGTATGTTACTAGCTGACAAGAAAACATCTGACAGTACTGGAACACAATGGTAAAGTCAAACAAGAAGAAAGAAATACTACAATCGGTAACAAAAACAATTCAAGCTTTGCTCTAAGCAGATAAAACTGTTCCACATGTGATAAAAATCACTGAATACAGAAAGAGACATCAATTATCTGACTTGATCCAGAAACACAAAGTTTAGTTTTCATTTGAAAGAACAATTACATTTTAGTTACCTTGCAAAAGGTAACGGGAATCAACAGAATACCATCAAAGCAAACAGATTATAATCTATTGTTAAGTCAAACGCTGATCACCCAGTTTATGGGAAAGGGTGATACAAAATACAATTCAGCAGCGCTGGTTCCAGCTTATAAACATCAAGATGAGTAGAAAGAACATGAACAGTCACCATTCAAAGCAAGAACAGTAATCAGATCTATCAACATTAAGAAACAGGCACAACTCTTATAAGAAAAGGCACATTATAACTTGAACGTTTTTTTGATCATACACAAGGATGGACTCCTCCTTTCCCAACCAAATCCCTCTGTCAGCTGTGCAAGGTAAGTGTACTGCAACTTTGAATGTGGTCAATTGTAGAAAATTTAATACAATTTTCCCAAGAGTCGATTTTGAAATAAAACAGCACTCAACAGTACCATCCATCTTGTGCTGCTCTTCTAGCATAGCACAGGAAGATCACAGGAAGATTATCCTGGGGCTGTGAAAGGCCTAAATAAGCATCCCCCTTGGGGATTCTCTACACAAACAAGGCTGATGAAACAATCTCTACATTCTCTCCGACCTGAATCAATTCTCCAAACTCAGTATTACATTAATAACTTGGTGAGTTTGCATTTATTGCATGGAAGATAAAAGGGTTCAAGTGACTACCATTTTGCAGCCTGAATTCTAAGAGTGTTTCATTAACATGGCATACTGCAAAGCTCTTATGCACATTATTTACCAACTCAAGACTGCAAATTCAGTTCAACTTCTTCTACAAGTAATTTGTAACACAGCATTAATAAAAATTTCTGAAGTGACCACTGAACAGGATTTATATTGTAAATATTGTTTCAGATCTTAGCCCTGTCTTTGCCATTTGTCAAACTTAGGCTATTTTAAAATATTTGTCTGCCATGTCACACTCTTTCTCCTTTTTCCTATACCATGAACATACAAGTAAACAAAGCAGGCTGACTAGACTATTACATAAGGAAAACAAAAATTCCTTGCAATTTGAAAGGGGAGGAGGAAAAATATTGCTCTGAATAATTTTGATATTTTCATCACTTGGAAACACATCAAAACTATGAAACTTATTTTAATCTTTTTGTACTATACTCAAAATGTTTGCTTGGCTTTGTACCAACAATTAAACAGATATAAAAACTCCAAAACACTTCAGATACAAGTCTTGCTTCCTCTTGAATCCTAGCAACATTAAGTGAATCAGAAAGGTTTATGAAATAAAAAGTAATAATAATTTTTAAAAGTGTGAGTGAAATGTGATGGACTGGTCTTAATTTCTCTATTATTAAGCATGAGGCTCAATAATGCAAGCTTCCTCACTCCACTAGCATATCCCAATCACATTTCCTATATCTTACTAAATTTAGATAATCCTATCTGCTGAAACTTGCTGGTAATTTCAAGATTTGACAAATTTTTGTTGTTGTCTCAGAAACACCCACACAACAACAACCAGACATTAAAAAGTCTGGGATGCCAGTAACCATAATCCATGAAAACTCATGGGCACTCTGAACTATGACCTCAGTTGGTCATCCAAATATTATATTGTTCTATGCCACTCTAAGAGCACTAAAACCTGACAATGCCAAATGGCTTTGCCGCACTTACTCCTGTACCAATACATAGGTAGTATATGAGCTGTAACATTACTTTTACTTCAAACTGATTAGTTCTGGCTTAAACTGACAGATGCCAACTGCATAAAATAAAACAATATTACAGAGGCATAAACAGTAACAAGTTCTAACAATGTTTTTCCAAAAGAAAGCACATGAAACAGTTTAATTGTCTCTCCTATCAAGTAATTCTCACCAACAAGGTAGAGCAAACCTGGCATTACTTCTTTTAATAACACTGACACAGTTACTAAAGCTGCAAAGTAAATGAGCAAAAAACAAACAGTTATTAGAGAACAAATATAAAACATAAAAAGTGGTAATACAGGAATTCTTATTCCTGGAATGACAGCTCATTATTGGAACATAACGGCCTTTTCTATTTCACTTAGTGACAGAGGGATATCAACTTTCAATGGCAAATGAGGTTGCATATGAAGGCAATTTCAGGTATGTCCATATGAAAGTTTCATAATTTTTTCCTCAGCCTTTTCTGCTCCCCACCCCAACTGGTTATTCCCCTCTTCACCTCTACGTAAAAGAATTCCTGTTCTAACAGCTAAAAATCGTACGTATACAATCATTCAACTCTTTGATAGATGATGAACCTTTAACTTAAGCAGCATGTGGAAAGAAATAAAGAAATGAATCTGGACCATGGAAATTTTTGTCTGATTTCTGAGAAAAAAATCAGTTCAGAATACACAACATTATGGCTGAGTTGAAAACAAAACTTTCCTAGTAAAAATGTATAGCCAAACTAGTTTCTAATGTTCCAATTAAAAGACAAAAGTGTATGAGGGCAAATGAAACCAATTCACAATATAACAGACAGGCTTCCATTACACGGTTATGCTTTTGTTTGGGTACCAGCGGTAAGGAACATTCATTAAGAGGAAAAAAAAAGAAAAAAAAAAAAATCTTCTGAGACCAACGACAAATAACTCTGCAGACACAAAGCCACACACACCTGTTGCCATGTGGCTTTTTGCAAAAGCCACACTGCTTGTTGGGCACCCAAACATGTTTGCTTTCAGTAGCAGGGGTATGTTCCAAGCCTTCCCGTTTAACGGTTGAAATGTTATCTGGAATGAATAATGGGGGTTCATCAAGTGAAAGACTTTTGCTACTTCTTCTCTGGCGAGGCTGAAGATTCTTATCAATTCTTTTCGATTTGTTTTTTTCTTTATCATCCTCCTTCAGATGTTCTATGGTAGGGGCATCTTTTGTCTCTACCTCTTCCTTTGAGGAGCTATTATTTTTTAGCACAGAAGCAAGCTGGTGTTTCTGGGCTTGCTTTTGACCAAGATTTGAAATATGCCCTGGCACTGGGTGCCCAGAGTGGTGGGTATCTTTAGAACTACTTTGAGTAGGAGATTTCTCAATAGCTCTCTGAACTGATGACTTATGTACTAGCCCAGAAGGCTGGACTCGAGGTATTTTCTTCAGCATTGTATTGGCCTGCTTTTTTACCGTGGCTGCTGTAAGACGACTCTTTGTTTTCAAAGCCAGATCAGTTTGTTTCTTCCTAATTTTAACAGGGTTATTTGGATGCTGATGACTTTCTTGTTCATCTGCATTCCGTTTGAGACTTGCTGAAGATGAACCATGAAGACCTGGAACAGTAAAATCAGCTCTTGTTCTTGAATGCCTCACATCTTGTTGCATTGTACCTGATTTCTCTTCAGTACCCACAGTCATATTTTGCTTATTTTCTACTACAGATTTACTATGCCGGGGTTTCATGTTCTTTTCACATTTTGATGGAATGTGAATTTGTTTATCATCAACCTGAAATTTTAAGGTATCAGAGTCTTCTACCTTAGTATTGTTAATCTGCTGATGTACATTTTGGCTTGTATGGTCAAGAACAGTACTTTCTAAAATGCTATTTCCTGGGTCAACAGAAGTAAACTCTTCACTTTTCAAGTCTTTATTATCAAACTCTGTACTGTCCGATAATTTCTCTGATGAAGTTACAGTTTTCTCCAGTTCCTTGCCATCATCTACAGGCTCTGTTACACATTCTTTTACTGATAATGTATTTTTATCAGGGACTTCCTCACTACAGGAACCCAATCTACATTCAACCCCATCTTCTACAGAGCCAGACAAATTTGAAAAGGTCTCATAAATTTCACTCTGATTCATACAAACACTAGACGGATCATTAGTTTTTCCAGTTATCCCACTTTGCTCTTCTGTTATCTTTTCCAATTCCTCTGTTTTATTTTCAGTCTTTTCTTCTGAAGAAGGTTCAGAGCCCACTGAATCATTCACATCATTTTCTTCATCATTAACTGCAGTAATTTCAGTATCCGCAGATGCTGAACAAATTGAATCAACATTCCCAGACTCAGTCTTTGTACCAACCTCTGATACTTCCTTTGTTTCTTTAGGAAGAGTACAAGCTCCCGCAGAATTAGAACTTAACTCTTGAGATGTTTCCTCAACTTTTGCCTGCTCAAGGGGCTCAGACTTCACTTCATTTACCTCTTCAGGACCAGAAATATTTTTCGTATTACTCTGGGAAGCTGCTACTGTTCCTTCCGTCTGTCCTGATCGCCTTGTACTACGCCTAACTTCTTTAGGCTGTTCTACTTTCAGGGGTGTGGCAACATCTGCCTCTTTAGCTGGACTTTTCTCTTGCTGTTTCTGTCCTGCTTTGGGGGCAGATCCACTTTTTACAGATGATTTCTTGGCATTAGCTACGGGTGTAATATTTGAACGCTTGGCCAGCGTGCTCTGTCGCAAACTCCGGACTGGCTCTATGAAGGTAAAAAGAAAATGTCTTAGCTTTACTATATACTGCTATTTGCAAACACAAGAATAATCTAGAATAGAAGTGATTTACTCTTATTTACACATTAGACAGAAAGTTGTTCCACTAAACTTGAGTTCTCTAAGTTTTAATGAATTAAATTATAATAGAATAACACAACAGTTTGAATGTAAGAGTTTCATTACTCTAAACCTCTGATGAACCTCTGATGAAAAAAGAATCAAAACCCACTACTTTTTTAGCACTTAACTTTATCTAGGTTATATTGTGATTAGAAGTATAGCGGTGATGTTTAAAAGCTTTTAGAGAGTAAAATACACTAATCTGAAAGTCAGTAATAGCCTCACTTCATGACATCTCTTCAAATTTTAAGCAACCATCAACTCCACTGTGTTTTTTAAAAAAGTATATATTAACCTGCTTTGTAACACAGACTCTTCCTTAAATTTCCAATTCCTCATTAATTAATTTTATCTTTTTAACTCAGCATACTCTATGGAGAAAGAAGTAGGGCTCTCAATAACTCCACCACCCGAATAAGTTTAAAAAATCCCCAGTTATAAACAACTGGCATAATCACAAATCATGACCATAAACGAAATCAAACAGAATTTAAGTATGTAATTGAAGTAACTATTAAGCACGTTGAGACGTCTGTATGAAAGACTACTATTGTAACTTAATTTAAAACAAAAAGAATACACAAAAAGAATAACAATTAAAAATTCTAATCTGAAATAAAGAGCCACGCTAGCTCAATTTTCTAATATTGTTTGAAAATATAACACGGTTTTGTTAAAGAACCACACTGATAATCTGATTTAGGTATAAGGATCAAAATCGTAAAATAAGTTTGATAGCTACAGGCCACAAGGAAGAATATTTATTATAGAGGAATACAATCCAAATGACACCCTACTGATATCAAACTCTAGCTCCAGTTTATGAAAAAAAAAAAAAGCCTGTATTCTAATCCACACAATCAAATACTAAAATTTACTTATCATTTATAAACATTAGGAAGGGATTATAAAAATTCAGTTGACCTTGAATGTGCAAAAACATACAGAACCTATTGCATGACCACCTTGTGCCATTAAACGTGGTGATTTTCTGGGTGATGCGACTGACGTTTCTTCCAAACGGCTCCTCAAATTCCGATTGGGTACAGTTAACTCATCTTCATCAATGGCATCATTACCACTCTCTTTAACTCCTTCTTCATCCATAATATCATCAAGACCAATAACTGGGGGGGGAAAACAAACAAACAAGATAGAGCCAAAAACTTAAAATGAACAAAATGCACTGCAGCTTTAGGGCTGAGTAAGGCAGGGAAAGAGACAAGGAAAAATAAGTAAATTAGTCATCTAAAAACAAACAAAAGGAAAAAAAAAAATGAAGATAGGCAAGACAGAAAATTCCCATTTGAGACAGTTTTAGTGTAGAAGAAGCTATCACCCAGTGCTTAAAACTTCTGTAGATAGTCCTCATAGCTTTCTGGCAGACTCACATTTTTACTGTTTTTTGTGTCACAGGAAGATCCCCAGTCTTAACAGGATCAGCTGTTCCTCACTGCCCCTACTCATTTAAGAAAAAGTGAAGAAACAAATAGTAGAAAGAGCTGATCCAGAAGAACAGTGGACTTCAAAATCAGAGTATTCTCGTAAGATACAATTTCAAAACTGCAAGTCCCACCCACATCACACATCTCCATCTATAACCCATTATTGGAAGGGTATTGAGTGCAGCATGCACAAATCTCCCAGTCAGAGTCAGTGAACATTGTCCAATTCCTATCCTCCACTAACCTGAGAAGGATCCCAGAGGTTGCTCTTGAAAATAGGTTTCCTAAGAGGCAGTCAGGCCACTGTACCAGCCATTCTCCTCACCTTCTCTAAGTCTGGTTCTGCAATGGTAGCCTCTCCTATCCCAAGATCCTATGTGTGATTAATGAATCCTGGTCCCTGTAGGATGCGAAATTTGTGAGATCAAGCCAAACACCCAAGCAATTTTATAAAAACATGTAGAAGAGTCTGACAAATACAACACAAGACTCCAAATAAGCAAGTTAACCTATTCCTCACTATCCAGACACTTATGCAGAAGAATTTTAAAGGCAAAACTTAAACAACAGACATAAGCTCTCTAAAAATTTATCAGTTGCTTACTTAAGATTGCTTTGATTTGATATATTTATCCTAGAAATCAAAAAAGCAAGAAGCTAATAGAATGCAGATTTTCAGAGGCTATCTGAAAATTCTAACTAAATTCCTGCTTTAAAAGCTCCCTTGTGGAGCCACTGTAATAACGAACATAAAATAATAATAAAAAAAACAGAGGTTGTAAAACATTGCTAAAGCCAAGCAGTGATGAATAATCAGGCCTGTCAAGACTGTCATTCAGCCTACAGTTACATGACAGGAAGAAGTAACAGATTTTTATTTTCCAAGTTCAAACATGAGAAAGTTTTTAAATAAGCCTTTTAAAGTAAGACTGAGCTTGGCGCCTGGTGAACTGCATTCTGGAACTCTGTAATTAGAAAGCTGTCAGAAGCTGAAAGCTAGGAGTTCCTTCAGCTGACAAATTACTGTCACTCATTTAATTTTAACCATCTTATTTAGTTACTGCATTGTATTACTCCTGGTTAGAAGAAAAGCGTATTTCTGAAAACTACTGGCAGCTCTTTTCAAGCCACACAGCTATCTTAATGCATACACGCACATATCACACACAAGCTGCACAGGACTGATAAAGCCAGTGTTACTCTACTCATTCCTTAATTACTTATTTACTATAAGCTACACACTGGGGAAAATATGACACTAATTGCCCTGTCAGACTTTATTTTTCCTTTAATATCTAATGCTGGCTATAGTCCAACACAGGAAACTGAACAAGATGGATCCTTATCCTAACTCAGGCTACCCATTCTTGTATTCTGAAGATTACACTCTTTCCAACAGCAGCACACTTTGGTGTCTGTTGTCTTATTAAAACAATGGTCTTACAAAATTGTAGAATCACAGAATCCTTAGACTTGAAAGACACCTTGAAAGGTCATCCAATTCAACTTCCGTGCAATGAACAGGGACACCAACAGCTAGATCAGGTTGCCCAGAGCCTGATCCAGCCTCACCTCAAAAGTCTCCACGGATGGGGCATCAGAGTAGGGAATAGCCTGTCAAAAGACCACCCACACCTCCTTCTGATTCTTTAATGCAAAACTACACTAACTATTGAAGATAACATGACACATAAGGACTATTCAGACAACTTCTGAAACAGTTCTGGAACACATTTCACAGCTCATAAAGCCTCAGATTTTACATGTTCTTATACAAGTTAATATAATTAAACACTCTTCTTCATTAACATAAGGGATACATTCAGATTACTACTGACAGTTTGAAATATTAGAATGAAAATATTTTCATACTTACAAGACTCTGTGCTGTAGCTTTAATTTTATGGAGTGAATTTGAAGCACAGAATCTTGTTTATTTCAAACCACCTGAGCTACAACTCAGTAATTACAGCCACGTGAGGTGGGATGAGGAGCACTCAACACAGAACCCTGCTGGGAAAGGAAAAAGTGACAAAGAATAGTAACAGATACAGGGGAGATGAGAAAATTGAATTATGAAAGGGAAGAGAAGGTAGAGATACAGATTTGGAAAGAGGAAATCAAAACAGGTACAGACAGAAAGAGATTATCTTATTAATAAATATCTAGAGATTATCTCAGTAATAAGTATAGAAATGAAGAAAGAGGTATAAGTGAGAAAATCAAGTAGGAATTAGGAAAAATAAGAAAAAATAATATCAGAATAGAAAAGGTGTACACTAGCATACAACTGAAGAAGCTGCAAAGAAGGAAAAAAACGGTCATAGTCAATATACATATATATAAACACTGAAAGAAGCACCGCTATCACCTTAATATTTTGAGTCTCTCTGTTGCTTGCAAAGTATTTAAATTTCCAAACTACTCTGCTATGCCATCTTACTTTTCATGCGTTTTAAACAATAACAGAATCGCATATTAAAAATATTTGCAAATTTAAGTAAGTTTTCCAAATGTTAAAACAAAATTGTGATAAATTCTTCACCAACGTATAATTGAGGAAAACAGGCCTTATTTGATGGAGGAAGGCAAGGGAAGGAGAAGAAAATACTTAAAATATCAGCAACATCTTTGAAATGATTATCTTCAGCCAAAACTAGACAGAAATGTTCAGATTTTTGACAAGGTTAAGTTTCAAGCATAGAACTAGAGTTCTTATTTAGTGGATATAAGCTCTGATTTTCTTTTGCTTAGCTAATCACGTGAAATAACGTTCCGCTATTCCTGCTTTGTATTGTTGCTAATGACTCAACCCCTCTCTCTGTTCCAAAGAAATAAGTAACTCTTCAGAAGGACCAACAGTAGGGAAAACTGACAGTTCATTATCTACAAAAAAAAAAAAGAAAGCATGCAAAACATTTTCCAAATTCTCAATCTGACACCAATACAGTAAACTCAATTTTACACAGGAAGGTTACTACCTTGGTCACAAGACACTGTGCAGCTTGGAGGAAGGAAGGTAAAAAGGTAAAAGTACTTGAAACTGTAGCTCATTTTGGGTTGCAATCTAAAAGTTACATTCCAAATTACTTCCTATGCAAGGTGGAAAAAAATAAATGCATGTTTCATTTTAGGGAAAAGAGTCTGAAGTATGTAAAACATCGAGCCTGTTACTAAAAAGTATTTGTACTCAGAACAATCATTTTGGCTCCAAACATTTAGTACATGATCACAATTTTAGCAGAGATAATGCTGCTTTCAACAGTACTCATGAACACATAGGCTAAAGCTAGAAAGAACAGACTGCACCTGGAGCAAGCCTTTACCAAGAAGCAGTCCAGAGGGACAGGAAAAAAGTGCAACAGCTCCCAACAGCCTCTGCACACTCTCCTACAGGGCCAGTCTTCCACATAACGTATTAGAAATACTTCTGTGATAAACTTACTTATAAAACAAACTAGTTAAAAGTTTGATTCTATTATGAAATGCAGAAACATCTCTGTACATTAGGCAATTCAAATCCCATTCACCCTACTACACATGTAATACACACATAATACATCAAACCACTCCAGTGAGTGATGTCCTGAAAAACTACAGAATTATGAGATCTAAAAAAGCCCATTTGGTATGAACACTGCTAAGTTAGTTTGATTATGCATATATATGTACATGGACACACAATCATACTCAACAACACAAGACAAAAATCCCCATTCTGTGGCTGCTGACTGCAAGTCAACATCTTCGTCGCTCAGCAGCAAATCACTGTATTATTTGCAATGAATGAAACCACATTATCTCACCTATAAGGGGTTTCAATCTGATCTGCTAAGCTCACAAGCTTATAAAATTACTGGATAAACTTCCATATATCTTACAGCAAGAAATAACAGAAAAAAACACCTATCACTAAGCTATCACACAAGACTGAAAAAGGTGTTGCTCTAAAGAGAGATGTCATATCCTAAACTTCACATTTTCCACTTCTGATTAAAGAAAAATGATAAGAAGGAAAAACAATTGTTATGGTTTTATGATTTTTTTGTTATCAGTATTCCACATCATAACATCACGTAGTGCATTGGGAGTTAATGCTCCAGTTCCATGGATCATCGATAGTTCTGGATGTACCTGTCTCAGAAAAGAACTATGTTCCCCAGAGGACCTTGCATTACTTTGCATTTTTCCATTTTCCGCTCAGAGGGAAAGATAAAAAACTGTTGGCAAGTCACAAGATCACTCTCTTTTCCCTTTCAGATCATCCCAGCAGTGGGTGCTCCCTAGCTGTCTCGCCCTCAGCATTAGCATAAAGTCTCTGGTTTTTGGACACTCTCTCTCATTTTATTTATTAGCTTCAATTCCAATTATATTTATTGTATTGTGTTATTTTGCATTCCAATATCTTCTTTAGTAAATTAGCTTTCCTCCTCAGATCGTTGCTGCTGTTTTATTTTTAGACCCATCTTCCTTTTCCCTTTTTCCCCCTTCCCCTTTCCCGGGCCTGGGTCCATGGGTCCCCCGCCCCATTCATCACGGTACTGGGCCAAACCAGCCCGTAAACTGTTGACAACAATACAAAAAAGAACCCTATCACATCACACATGCGCACACATTACCCAAACATGAAAGACAACTGGGAGCTATTTCACATAATCTACCTGTGCTGATTATTTCATTTTTGGGAGAACTAACGTTCTTAGCACACAGATTACCAGAAGCAGAAACATACCTAGAAGTACCCAATACCATGTTTGAAGTGTTTCACTTATTCTTGAAGGCCTCATTTCATCAAATTCTGTCTTTTAACTGTCAAAGACAGCAGTTTATCAAACTCCTACTAGTGACACTAGGTCTTACTGCCAATACCTACTTTGGTAGGTCACAGTAAGCAACTTCCATGACTAGTAAGCTCCAAAGAACCACAGTGAGGACTAAGATTTGCCAATAGGCTGTACCTTGATTACTGAGATAAAAAAAACCTCCCCAAGTGTGTCGCAGAAGCAGAAATCTGCTTCATTTATCCTACAAACCAGCAACCTAACTACATCTTCACTGTTTACCAGTCACTTTTCAGATATGTCCTAAAAGGATTTCAGCGTAGCAAACACTAATTTGACCCACGCCCTTTCTAGTTTATAAAAAAGTAATGAAAAATTACTTCCATCTCTACTCAAAGTCATTAGCAGACCTGGAAAGGATCTTTTCTTCTCCAAACGTCCAACGTTCAATCCATGCTGAACAAGACAACCCCATTCCATTACTTTGTGGCAACTACAGAGCAAGCTCAGAATAGATTAAGATCAATAATGTCATCTAATTGAACAACAAAAAGTTTAGATTCAGCACTAACTGTATTCAGGACAAGGCACTGACAAAGTTCCTCATGTCAATACACAGGCAACAGATATCTATTCTCATTCCCCTTGGTATCTGTCAGACACCAGTACTGCTGACTATGATGCTACTACTCTTCCCATAAGAATCACATATAATCCAAACTACAGAACAGTTTGAGCACTTTCAGTGGAAATGCCGCTAACAAGCAGTGATCGGAAATTAAACTTAAAAATCAAAGTAGCTCTGTTTTACAGACAAGTACTTAAACTATTTAGGGAATGTACAGCCAAGATGCTATCAGCATCCATCACATACAGTTAGATCATCACCTTCAAAACAGCTCAACATAATTTTTATTTATAACTGTGTTCTAAACTGTTTCCAAATCAGGTGTTTCCAAACAACAACCAAAATTGTATTATTGTTCCAATGTTTCACTTGAAGACAACCACAGCACAACACTCAGTATCAACTCAGAAGTAGAACTTCCAGCACTGGCAAACTAATCCTGACATGAGACTAGCCATCTGGCTCACCTCAAATGCTCCTACTGCTCATCCCAAACTATTACGCTTTTGAAAACACCTCGTAACTCCACTAATCAGGCACAGTTGTTATGCTAAACAAATCACAATTTTAATTGGGAATAATTTACACACAAGTCAAAGCCTAAATTGCTTTTGACCCAGATTAGGAGCTTTACCCGTAGTTAAAAGACCAAATTAAGAATAACAGCATGTTGTACGTGCCAAGTATGTAAACAGCACAACAAAAGGGGCAGGGAAGAGACAGAAATCCCAAGTTATTATTTCTACATTATGGAAAAAGGATTGGCACTAAAGTATTACTGTATTTTAAACTGTAATCTTAAAAAATTATAAGATTTACCTGTTGAACAAGGCATCTGGAAATTGGGATCATTGCTATCCAAAACAGGCAAACAGAACTGGGCACT
>JANHGO010000042.1:105798831-105843386 GCA_024606505.1 Aquila spilogaster
CCCCCCCCCCCCCCCCCCCCCCCCCCCCCCCCCCCCCCCCCCCCCCCCCCCCCCCCCCCCCCCCCCCCCCCCAAGATCCTTAGGGTGAAGAGGATGGATGTTAAACAGCAAGCCTTCAATACGTAAAATTCTTACCTTGGTCCCTGAAGCTTTGATTTTTTCTACATACTCCCAGACGGTGTGAGGTGATATCCTGCCACCTACTTGAATACTATCAGGCAAATCCTATGAGAAAGGACAACAGAAATCTGAATCCAATGTAAAAATTGATAAATCCTTCATCCACTGTCTGTTTCATATATTCAAAACATACTTAATTCTTCTAGTTCTTAAATTATAATTTTAAAATATCAGTAGAAGTTACAACAGTAGAAACAAATTAATTTAAATTTTGGATATTTAAGATTTTCAGTGCAAAGTCAATGATCTATACTAAATTAGTTATTGTTCAATACTGTTCATCTATACCTCCTCAAATTTTTTTATTTCAGTAACATTAACTGCAAACATAACTGTACTCTGCTCTGGAAACACTCAAGTGATTTTTGTAAGATCAAACTGCTACAAGAACCCAACACCTATGTATATAATAAACATTCAAAATCTTAATCATGAGGGGAAAACATAACCTGCACACACGGGTGAATATAGACATAGATTTGTTCTTGGATACTATCGAGTTCACTACTCACAAGCAACAAAAACAGACTTTCAGAATCATTTAGGAACACCTGAGGAAAAATAGTTTCTTGAAATAAAGCAGAAGAGTTTTGGAAAGCACATCATATTCATAAAACAATCCTTTAGTATTAAAGGGCACTGCAAGCCCTGCATTTCACTGAAGATTTACAGCAAAGTGAAGACAATCATGTTAATAGACGACCTAAGTCCTTTTAATTAAAGAGCTGATGCATCCTGTGTCACTGGCAAGAAATGACACTGAGCCCTATGAGCTCTCTGACCTTTATGATACGAAGACAGCCATTATAAGCAGTTGCATCCGTTTCCTGCCTCTCAGACACTGAAGAGAACACTACATACTTTTTTTTTTTTTAGGGACAATTTAGTCTTACACTGGAAGGTTAGGACCAGAATTGCCGCCAGATAGGCAAAAAAATAAGCCCTGTTACGTGGGTTTCTGTTGTAGAAGAGAAGACGACTTCTCACACTGTCAACAGAAACCACCAGCAGACACCTCTCTTCCAAAAATTGGTATTGACTTGTTTAACACTTTGAATTCAAAACAGAGCTACAATTTTCTCATCTCTAACTCAGAAAATGGATGCCACCGAGGCGGTTATTTCAGTAGCAGATTTTGTCCTATCTTTCCCTGCTACTTTATACTATGGAAGATTCTCCATAATAAACAAAAAACAGTTCAACTTTCATAAAACCAGCTCTGGATATACAGCTGCTCATCCTCAAGAAACACTTTACAGTGAGATGAGAGCAAAAGATCTTAAAATATACCAAAGAACTTGAATCCTGACGAACCACGAGTCCATGTAGGACAAACTGAAAAATACTTCACTTAGAAATACATATCCTAACCTATGTCCTCCCACAAATACTTTACCCACTACAATGACCATGCTTCGCTGCCTTTCATCGTTATACTATTATTAGCCTACAAGGTAAACAAGTCGCTAAAGTTAATAAATGAATTGTTCATACTTTGCAGTGAATATAAATACCTCCGTTAAATACTCAAAAGAGCCAGAAACTGGATAAGCCTTAATAACAAACTTTGCCACTGAAGGCATATTGATAAAACCCTTCCAGATGAAATTCAGGCGTGCCAGAAACAGACTTTCACATTCCACGGTACCAGGTGTTTCTGACCTAAAAAACAACACACAGAAACCCACTTTGTTTAGAACATGATAATAACACAAGATAATGTAAATCATAATTTTTCTTTGTAAAAGAAATGACATGTCATTAAGCATTTTCTCTTTCAGTTAAGCATACTTGAGGGTCAATGAAAAGAGGTGGACAGACAACCATGTTTCTCATCTTCCAGTGCAGTAGCTATGTGTTACAGGAAGGACAGTCAGATAAGCAGCACATCAGTTCACCACTGTATCTTTTGCGAATGGAGAAGTTATTTAGTCCAAGAGTTATTAAATGCTACCGACAGACACACAAACACATATAGGTGCTGCAGACCCAGTAAGATCTTCCCCTGCCACAGGGAGGAGGGGGAAGACCACACGCTGCCTGCTGGCCCATCCTCGCCCTGCTTGCCCAGCTCCTACATCTTGCTGCAACACGGTCTGTCCACCCCCCAAATACCTGCATTCCCCCTCCCTTCCCTCGCCCCACAAGCTGGCTCCTCATCTCTTCTCACCCACCCCTCGCTGCCACAGCTCCTGTGAACGCCTCCTCCCAATGCCAATGTCATCACTGTGCAAAACCGCGCTTTTCCCCCCTTCAAAAAGAAGCAGTTTTGCCAACAACGCAGCCGCAAAGGATAAACGGGAAGCCTTAAAGAACTTTACAGGGGAGCGTTTCTCAGCCTGAGGGCTTCCTCCTGGAAGAGGTTACAGCCACATTTCAACATTTCCCAACACGTTATCAAAATATTCTAGGCATGCTATTAGCAGTTTTAAGCTAGCCGCCCAGTAGTACCAGATGTTGCGCTGTTATAGTAACACAGTAACCTACCTTTCTTTCTGTCTACACTAGAAATTACTTCTTTGCATCTTCAGCAAGCTATTCAAAAAACAAAGTCCACTGTCCTTGGTAAAGGATCACACTGTCCTGATAAAGGCAGAATTTCAGCACAAACACTGGTCAATTCTAAATAACTGGGAGTCGTCGTTTTTCTAGAAACCTTTCCCTCAAACCAGAAAAAAACAGCCTCATAAATTGCAATTCCCTCTTTAGCGAGTAGCAGATTAGAGCGTGGAAGAAAATGGAGAGAGCTGACAGCAAATGTGGCAAAACATCAAACGAGCTGCTGTTAACCGTCGTTTCTAGAGAAGTGTTGCTTTGAGATTTGAAACTAGCCTGATTTATCAGTGTAAATGCTCCTCTTAGAGCAATCGCAAATTCCCTAGCTTTATACACACAGATCTACAAACACACACGCACTCATTCAATTGCAGCACTGTACATACTATGTTCCTTAATAGCAAAATACAATATGAAACCTATATCCTGACTTTTTTTCATATGAACTCAGGTGCCTTTTTAGACCTTGTTGCACCAGAAAACGTAAGGTAGTTTACTCTTCCCCAAAAGAAAGTGTAGTGATCAGAAGTTTGTAATCACAACAATATATGTAGTAGTATTTATATAAATGCACAGCATCATTTACTGCAGCAGAGAAGCCCATTCCCAAGAAGAGGTGTACAACTTCAAGTACACAAATGGATTAATGAAATGCCATCGAAAAAAATTAGCTTTAGTCATAATAGCTTAACAAGATTAATAAAGTCTTTCATATAAAAATACTGTTTCTACAGTTTATATTACTTTGGGAGAGGTGTGAATGACGATTTTGATGAATCTTGCTTATCATCTTCCAGTAATTCTGAAGCTAAAATACTTGATGTTGAAGAAAGCGCGTCTGCAATGCTCTCTGCTTCATTGTCCGACTGCTTCCGTGCAACTCCAACGGACACTTTCACTTTTTTCGCAGAAAGATCATCAGTAGGTGGTGCCATTCGGCCTGCAGGGAGGGAATTGCAGTGGGGTTTATTTTTTATTGAAGAAACAAAAGAGGACTTCCTCTGAAGACATGGAAGATGCACCAAAAATACTACATATTGCCACTGAAGTGGGATAGGATAAAGAAATGATACATTTTATACACATTTATACAATGTATAAATTTATACATTTTATATATTTATACAATATTATACTTAAATATTGCCACTGTAATGGGATAGGATAAAGAAATAAGCAATCAACAATAGCATGTACACCCACTAAAGGGATTTCTTTCTCTGCAGTCCTTTTCTTTTTTTAAAATAGAAGACAAGTTTATGCCAATAGCCTATCATTTTAATATTGTCTCTTCTGTAAATTATGAAGTAAAACACTGCTTCCACATCTTTGTCAGCAAACTAGGGAAAAAAACCCACATTTATTTACATTCTTGAGGTATACTGAGATTTATGACTGAAAAGCATTATATAAGCATGATGTATTTATTTTGTCATGCTTTTCAAAATTACCTATGCAGATTTTGCAGTTAAGATCAAAGAGATGATTTTTATGTTGACTTGTGGTGTCCGGAGATGCAGATTCATTTACTTCTTTATCTTTGTCAGCTTCCTCTGACTTCTCAAACAACTTCACATTAGGTTCCTAAAAAAAGTCAAACACATTTCAGTTAGCCTTTTTTTCCTCTGTTAATATTCCTCATATTGCTATTCATATTGCTTAAATATTTTACAATATTTTCTTCCCTTCAGACATAAAACTGTCCCTTCAGCTGTATAGCCTAAAAGGCTATCACAAAATCTACAAATGCATTAAAATAATGAATTGGTACTCCTAAATATCTTTTAGGTAAGATTTAGAACATTTTCTACTATTGCCAGAACTCATCATACAGTCATGGACACAACATGGCAAAACCAAAAACACCAGGCACAGAAGTGAAAGTCAGTAAGGATAAAAGAAAAACTCAAAACAGACGTAACGTATAATTACAGATCTGAGCAACAAAATCATAAACCACTTTACAACCATATTATCTATGAACTAAATACACTGTGTTGCCACGTTTTCTTTTCCACCTGAATTTCCATGACTTCTTCTTGTTCTTTTATTGGTGTTTCACTTTCAATTTCTATTTCTCCTTTGTGAGTAATTTTTGTGATAGGTCTTCTTTCAACTTCCCTCTGTTCTTTCTCGATCATTTCAATTGTCTGTAAAAACAGGAAGTGACGTATATTTACTTACATACAATAAAATCTGGAAATCCACAAATATAACAACAGAAAATAGGATTGCAATTAGGAAACTCTCCGGAGAAAAAAGAATACATTCTTATTTTGCAAGTGTCAAGTAATTTCATAAAGCAAACGCACAAGCAGCCAGTCTAACTTCACCTACAGTGCAGCAAGCACTCATCGGGCACATATTTGAACAAGTGATAAAGCAGTCCTTCAACACTAAATTTAAAGATGGGTGATTCTGATTTTCCAAGAGCTAAAGGAAAAAATTGCATCAACTCTTTTCCCATAATAATAGGGACAATGTAGGAGATAAATACATACAGATTTGTATCATTTTTCAAGAGCTTGTTTTTTAGTACATAAACCTAACGCTCTACCTCAAAAAAACATTTAAATGTATTCTTAAAGTAATGGATATGCTAATTTTGATCAGCACTGCTGCTTTGCTCTGTTGCAAAAAATAAAAACATAAACCATTATTTCTAAAATTGCTTCTTAAAGCACATTTCTACTTCTCAAACCAGAAACAGTTTATGTTGGCTATCCCCAATATTTGAAGCCTGGTTTCATAAGGAAACAAGGATTCTATGATTGCTTTATCTGTCTGCCAAATATCTGCAGTTACTTTTGAACATAAGGGGGAAACTTCAAAAAATAATTAGTAAGCAGCAGTCTCAAAGTCTTGCTTAAATACGAAAATGAAAGATACAGTCAAATGATACATTGCTTTTCATTTTACATGTATTCCATTTCAACTTCCAGAAATTTTGAAGTATTCCTCTGAAATATTTAGGACCCATCAGTAATTTTTGAGCAGGATACTCTTGTTTTGGAGCTGTTTCTCACAGCAGTGGAATATTATTTTGTATGGTCTGTTTTCAGTATTTTATTGATGTTTATAAAAATGAATGTAATAAAGATGTACTACAAAAGATGGGCTTTAGATAGCTACAGAATAAACAAACGTTTCATATGCCTTTCTAGGCCCTCAAAACGACTTTGAGATAATAGAATAATTCAACAACTGTTTTTGCATAGGGACTAGCAAAAAGTTGTCATGATTCATAAACAGGTCTAGTTGCCTTATGCAAAGAAAAGAGGGGAAAAAACAGGAATAATTAATGTTGCAATGCAAACTGCACTCTCTAAAACAGCATCCCACTGTACTGAATCAGTTATCACTGAACTTACTTTCATTCGGAGCACACAGAATTCAAGAGGATGAATTTCCATCTATTCTATGTTACACTACCTACTCATTAATTTTTTATTGCAAGTCATCTGATATAACCCACAATTCCTAGTATCATAAGACCCAAACACAAAATGCATACCAGTTAACACTACCCAAATTTTGTGCCTTTCAGTTCTATGAAGTGGCATATACATACCAAAGATTCTGCCAACATAAATCCAGATTTTGTAAACTAGAAAACTTGATGCTGTAAACCGGACATTTCTAAGTCGCTGCAGTTAACTATCATCAGACGAACTGCCCAACAAACAGGGTAATATCTAAGAAAAAGGCATTTTGTATAAAAATAATACAGCTCCTCATATTCCTGCTTCTCCTTCTAAACTGTTAACACAGCTATAAATGTAGTTTGACTTTCTATTTCAAGAAAAGTAATGCTCAAACTAACGTAATAAACTTCCTACATTTTGTTGGGGTTTGGGGGGGTTTTATTTTGCCTTTAGACTGCTTTTCAGACTGGCAGATCAGGTTTTCAGCTTCAGGTTTATTTCTTGGTGGGTGAATCGTCATGCTCCATCAGTATGTAAGTTATAAACCACACCAGCTCAGTTTGGTTTGTCCAAAGAGATCTCTCTCCCTATTTAGGAAACTGGTGTTTATAAAGCTCTAGCTAGAGCTTTAAAATCTTGTTGGAAATAAGGACAAAGAAGCCTTCACTCTTGAGACAGAAGAAAGAAAGACCAAGCAGCAGCAAAGCTGCACAGCAAAGGAAAATGCATGGTTTCCCCCTTTCAGGAATTCACTACACTTCTTTCACTTCTGTCCTAACAACCCCTTTGGGTTTTGAATACTAAATAAATCACAGAGATCCTCCCGATTAGTCAGAGTTGCTTTGTACAACATGCATTCTGTTCTTTCTACATACACTTAACCTGAAAACAGAAGTTAAATATGCTTAGGCAGTCAACTAAACAACGTAAGTTGACAACTCTTACGTGTCTGTTTTCTCTCTGTCTCCAAGCAGCCAGTTCTTTGGAAGCCAGTTCTTCTGGGCTCATTTTTATTAGATGGTCTGGAGTAACCTCTCCTTTCAGTACTTTCTTAAATAATATCTAGAAGAAAGAAGAAAAGTTAACTATTGCTATCAAGACAAAAACAGCTCGCAGCAGGAAATAAAGCAGAGAAGCAGCATACAACGTACCCTGTACAGCTATATGGATCATGTGGTTTTGTAAGTCTCTCCCACTGCAGGAAGCGCTACTGGGTCTCATAACATAAAAAGCTTAATTCCAGAGTTCCATTTATTCTACATAACAGAATGTATCTACATAAACCCTTAAGGGTCAGATGTATAATTAACTGTTGTTCCAAAGGAGAAAGGGAGTTTATGCCCGTTGCAGCAGTAACTCAGACATTTTTTTTTTTTTTAAAAGGTGCAAATCCTCTGTATTACACAGCAGAAAGAAGCTAGTATTAAAGAGGATGTCTATGCTTCTTGACTGACTGAACTGAATTCCTAGGGTAAAAAAAACCCACATAATTTAGCAGTATGAGCAACAAGAAGCCGGTGACAGAAGTTAGCCTGTCTGTATAATTTACAGTTGGTTAATTGTAATAGTAAAATACTATAGACAAAGCAACTTGATCAGAATAACTGATAAAAAGACAAAAGACAGAAGTTGAGAGGGCGAGTATGATGTTGAATAATGGGCTCATAGAAAGCAGAAAAGAGAGTGAAGACCAGGCTTGAGAAATCTGGGTATGAAAAAGCACAGTGAGACAAGCTGCTGGACAGAAACAAAACCAAGTGCAGTAGGCAGCAAAGTGTTGCAGGGGGCACAAGGACACCCAAACAACAGATCAATGGTAAAGACAAACACTTAAATTAGGCAAGCTATAGCCACTACACGTTGAAACCCCACTATACTCCAGTACACTGGGAGCAAGGAGTTGAAGAATTAATGATGGGGAACAAGTAAAAAAGAACACAGAGAACACTGAGTGCACAAGAGGACAAACAACATCAAAGAGATGAAGAAACCTAGCAAAAAAAAATAACAAACAGGATAAATTGTGAAAGGATTAATAATGTGTCTACATAGAAGACTGTTCCTTTAATCTACAGCAAATAAAGGATCTCTGTAAAGCACAACAGACAAATAATACATACATTATTTTTAGGATCTTTTAGATTGAACATTAAACTTCTGTATTTGTTCTTATACTTTGAGTCAGTGTCCCGAAAAAAAGAAAACAGCTCTCTTTCAATCCTTGTGGCAACTTTTGCTGCTCTCTCCTCAGGAATCTTTAAACTGGAGTCTGTCAATCTGTGAGAGAACACAAGGGCAAAAAATCACCAAATGCTTCCAAATAATTAGTATTTTTTTCTCTGCCTTCCAAAAGAAAACAATTACAATCACAAATTAATAATTTCATTTAATAATATATCTTTACCTTTTCATCAGAATTTCCTTAAGAGACTGCTTGACACTTTGTCTTATCTGATCAGCAGAAGGTTTGGAAGCTGGCACAGCTGGCAGGTGTGTTGCACTAATGGATCCTTTCTCATTTTTCTTTTTCTTAATTTCTTGTTTCTCATGAACACCTATCAAAACACATGGAGTTAAAAATTGTAAGCTACTCAAGCCACTGCTATGAACTTCTACTGTTGCTGGAGGTCATGAAGTTTTATTTTTAAACTGCTAAGAACTGACCTTCGAGGAGAAGGAATGGACTCACGGGGTGGGTGGTTGGGTTTTTTTCCTATTTAGTTTGGATTCTGTATTACACAGATTAATCCAGAAAAAACTTCCTTAGCAGAAACAAACAAGACTTTTGCCCTTTGACTTAAGGTGTTTTCTTCTACACTGAACCAAGACGACCAGTGCTTATTAGCTTGATCTTAAGTAGGATTTTTGACTCTGAATTTTTGTAATAGCACAGATTAATTTTTCAATGAGGAAACTGAGAAATAATATACTGGGAAGCACATATTATAAGCATATTAAACTTTACTTTAAAATAGTGTTTTTCATTAAACTTAGCATTTCTGTATCTGTTAGCCATCAAAATTATTTCAATTAAAATCATCGCAGCATCCGATTCAGTTAACAGACACTCTTAAACAAGGCCATTATAAGGTTTGTGTCATAAATAATACAAATCGTGGAAATTTCTAATCAAATTAAAATCATTAAAGCAAAAAAACCAGATTCCTTCAAGCTTTAATTTTCAGAGTGTCAGCTGAAAGCTCATTTGCCTCAGCATGTGAACATGTCACTAATTTAGAGCATTAGCCTTCTATTTTTGAAACCAATGGGAAATAAACAATATTAATTTATTCAATTTCTACTCTAAAAAAAGAAACAAATTGAAGACTGATACAGACCTAACTTGAGTGTTTGGTGGTAAAAACAAGTATTTCTTTATTATTACTTTCACCTATTGAGTGCAACTTAAAATGCATTCAAGTAGCTATAAAAAGATGGATTTTCTTTTGTGTTGGGCAGGCCAAGTGGTTGGATCGTCAGCTCTCTCATTAATGTGACTATGACCCCTGTCAAAATTAGTGATTTCCCCTTCCTCACCAGCAAGGTGGTACAGATCCGAGACATCTCTTTGCCATTCTGCACTGTGATCTAAAGTATTCATATGCTAGGCTTGTTAAGTAAATCAGTTCTAATAAAGCTTTTATTTGCTCAGTCCAGGTTTTTGCTCATGTCCTCCTCAGGAGGATGAAGAACTGGACCAAAACCTTTCAAAAAACGTAGCCTGAGGGGGTCAGGGGAAATGGAAAACCTCCACACACCAGCAACATTTTGGCAAAGTTTCAACCACCTGAAAACAGTCTATAACAAGGAAGTGAAGGCAAGATCAGCAATAAACAATGCCACTGTAAGCATAATTCAAAGCACTTAATCTCTTAAGACAAATATGCTGCTTAACAATTTTATGCTAACTGTCCTAAATGAGACTGCCAAGCCTTCACTGTTTAAAAATGATTTTTAGGTTAACTTCTATTCTGAAATCGTCCCTGTAAAAATCTTTTTGTCATCTCCTAGTTTAATTAATATATTTTAGAACAATTAAATTATTTCACGGATGCCAAACACCCATTTCACTCCACGCAATTTGCAGTTTGAAAGGATGTCAGTTATTTTGTGACTCAGAATTTCAAAGTTGAACAACAAGGTATTTGAAGTCTAAAAGATACCATTCAGTATAAAATCCTTACATTTAGATTTACATTTAACCCTAAGATTTTCAATTGTTTTCTTCTACCAATAAGAGTTTCTAGAATACATCAGCATTGGCAGAAGGCCAGAAGAGCTGATTTTATTTTTTTTTTAGACAAGTATTCAAAGCTTGAGTTTAGGAGTTAAAGACACAGTTCTCACACAAAATTTCACTAGCTTGGCTGCTGAGATTTCAGTCCCAAATGACAAGAATTTTGTATTACCATGACCTTGGAAGAATAAAGCTTCCTGGAAGGGAGCTGGGGAGGGGACAGAGGTTGATGGGAGGGGAAATACGTCCCTTCAACCTTTCAAATAAAATTTAGATGAGAACCTGATGGCTCAGTGTGCAATATAATGTTGCCCTTTGAAATGAGTTGATACAATTATTTGTCAATTTGTGCAAAAGACATCAGTAAGTGAAAGTATAATTTATATAGCAATTAAAACACTTCTAGATACATTAAGTATTTCATGGAAGAGTATTTCATCTAAGTGTTCTGCAATGTGAAATAAAGTTTAATACATAGATGTCTTTCTGTACTTTTTCTCCCATTCTTGATTATGTGAGCATCGTCTACTACTCAGACAGGAAACACTCACACACACACATCTACACAGGAAACATTTACCTGCTAAATAAAATTTTAAAAGAAATTAGAAATAAAGATCATAAACATCATGGGAACAAACTGCTCTTCAGATCATCACCACTTGCACTATGGAATGTGGTTTGAAAAACTGATACTATAAGGAAAGTAACCACAATTCACTGTATGTAAATCTGAATTAGAGGGTGGAATACTTCATCAAACCTCACTACCTGATTTTGTGGACCTTTCAACCACACTAAGGGATTCTTTACTTATTTTTTCATTTTTATCTTCAGGGGACCGCCGAGGAATTACAGCAGTTTGTGATCCTTTTCGAGCAGGAACATGTTGCCCTTTTTTAGTATCCAAGTCTCTGGAGTCTGACAAGTTCTTCCCATCACCAGATTCCTGAAATAAACATTTACACATGTTAGCACGCTACTGAATGCTACAATGAACCACTACATAATTACCACACATTTCCCCCCCCCCCCCTTTTTTTTTTTTTTTTAAGTATACTGTATAATGAATTCCCTGGATGTATGCACCATCATATAATATTTTCTAAAAAGTTACTGAACAATATCCCAAATTGCTGCCAAGTATTGCTTAACAATCTCTTTGAAATATTGGCCGAAGACATTTGCAGTTAAGCTCTATGTTGAAAACTGCTATGTTTTTAGTTATTTTAAAAGGTCAGGGATACCAATGAACACCCCTTAACCAGTTTTAGCCATGTATCCACAGGAATACTTGTTTAGAAAGCACACGTAAACCAAAATTAAACAGAACAGCTTACATGTCAGAATTACAATACTACTACTCAGAAATACGACAAAAAGGGTTACTGATGATGAAGTTATGACAAATACAATGCTATGTACTAAAAGACTCTAACAAATCGTAATAAAAACATCTCACTACTCTTGCAAATTATGCTTTGGTTAGTAAAATGAGACACAAAGACAGTAGAAAGGCCCTAATTAAAATGTTAGGCATTTTCTTCTACATACAATCTGAAGCTAAAACAATCAAAACTAAAATGCTGTTTTCATATGGTTTTACAGATATTTAAAAGATCTACAGTTTATATCATACAGCAAATCGACAGCATTGTGGTTTAACCCCAGCCAGCAACTAAGCACCACGCAGCCGCTCACTCACTGCCCCCCCCGCAGTGGGATGGGGCAGAAAAATCGGGAAAAGAAGTAAAACTCATGGGTTGAGATAAGAACAGTTTAATAGAATGGAAAAGAAGAAACTAATAATGATAATGATAACACTAATAAAATGACAGCAGTAATAATAAAAGGATTGAAATGTACAAATGATGCACAGTGCAATTGCTCACCACCTGCCGATCAACACCCAGTTAGTCCCCAAGCGGTGATCCCCATGCCCCCACTCCCCCCAGTTTATATACTGGGCATGATGTCACACGGTATGGAATACCCCTTTGGCCAGTTTGGGTCCTCTGTCCTGGCTGTGTCCCCTCCCAACTCCTTGTGCCCCTCCAGCTTTCTCGCTGGCTGGGCATGAGAAGCTGAAAAATCCTTGACTTTAGACTAAACACTACTTGGCAACAACTGAAAACATCAGTGTGTTATCCACATTCTTCTCATACTGAACTCAACACATAGCACTGTACCAGCTACTAGGAAGACAATTAACTCTACCCCAGCTGAAACCAGGACAGACAGATTTATCAGACAGTCCTGTAAAAGTGTTTAGAAATCTGCAAGACAAATGCAAAAAGTTCTTCACCATTTCTATATACACCTATATGTATATACACACACACGCATATGACATGCGCGTAATCCTGCTCAATGTAAGAGGAGTTTAGCAGTAACATCTCAAAAGAGTCAAGCCAGTTAGAAAATGAAGAAACTCTGAAAATAATAATGGAGAAGTTTTAAGTTAGATTCACAAAAATGTTTGAAACGTGGTGTTTTAAATGGCAGGAGGTTAGGAGGAAACTCCTTCTACCCCCAATAATTAACAGAACTTTAAGCATTAAATTAGACTCACCCGTCTGAAGATTTTGACTTTGTGCTTCCCAGCATCCTCTGTTTGCTTTGTTTTTTCAGTTGGTACATTTAGATTACAAGTAGGTGTTTGCTTCGACATGCCCAGTTTTTCACACTCCATTGCTTTTTCTTCTCTATGGATTTCAAGTTTCACTTGAGTATCTGGTACACTTTGATCAAAACACTCCATTTTTTTGTCTTCTTCAGCACAGCATTTCACACACACATATTCTTTATCTTCTTCACCCATCTGCTGCGCTTGAGAAAGACTCAGTCCAACACAATCACCATGAAACCAGTCATCACATCTACCACAGCCTACCATAAACCTGAAAACAAAGTAAGACATAAGTCAGCGTATAGACTACGAAAGAAGATACAGAAACTTCAGCAGAATGTACCATACTTGTTCTGTTTTGTGCATCTCAACAATTCGTTCTTACCTGGTAACTGAGTTTCTTTGTAGCTTTACATCCATCCCCAGCCTTACGACATGGTATAATCTTCCCGAGAAATTTTTTTTTGACCTTTTTGCCTTTTGCAGTAGTCCAAGAGACTATCATAACCTCATTGTATTTCTGTAACCTGCCCCAAAATCCTACTAACAGGATTTTTTCAGACTAGTATTAAAAAAAAAAAGATAGGAATCTAAACCAAAAAAAACCCAACCCCCAAAATACCACCACCAAAGCCAGTAAACTTATGTTTGAAAGGACTTGAAAATTTTCTTGCAAGATCGTATTATCCTTGCTTTCCTTCAAATATGATCATCATCCTTACAGCAGACATGTATCAACAACTGCAATCTTCCACAGCAGTAAGAGAGATGTTTAAGCATTTTGACAAATATGACAAGCGCAGAAACATCAAGCTATATAGTTGGTATTTTACATCACATTCCTTAGACCATTATTACTGAATTATTTCCAGAAAGTTGCTTTTTATTCTCATTACTGGTGAAGATGGAGCCAGGAATTTGGCTGCCAACTACATCTGTCTAGCTTGCAGTGACTGGTTTGGTTGTTTTAAATAAGGTACATGCCACTTCTGTGTTGCTCAGCTCTTTCATTCAGAGCTCACAGTTATTTAAAGGATGTTTCAACACCAATATGAGTATCATTTAAAGGACACCTTTCATTTCAGAGTCACTTCAACTGCTTCATTATTTTAAAAGTAAAAGTAACTTTAGGTACAGATAGTATTTTCAAAGTGTTGTAAAGATCACTTGGTCTAAAATAAAGCCATAATTTCTGACTATTTTGTGGAAGCGTTTTGAAAACTTCCTTAGTTGTCACTAGTATCTAACTGCACTATTTGGGAACAATGTGGGATTTCAAAGTTACACAGGTTAAACACCTCAATAAATCTATTTCAGGAGACTTACATGATAGTAATTATTGTTTACAATCCTTTCTTACAATAATGAACCTGGTATCATTACTAAAGAACTGCTTTCAAATGATGTAGATCTCCTGTGTTATCCACTTACATTCCCCTTCCCCTTTTGTATCTTCTGGCTTTGTTTTTGTTTTATACTTATATAAACTATATTATATATGTTGTCTGGATGAAGAAAATCCAGAAAGACTGCAAGTGTGTTATAAAAACTGTGAGTTCTTTGTTAATACTGAAAAATTATTTACTGAATTACTTCCATAGAAGACAGACCTGATTTTAAAAGTAATTCATGAAATGCTGGTTGGTTCAGCAATGTATTCAACAAGCTAAATACACTGACCTGCAAACCCTGTTTCTTTAAATCTAATATCCTATAAATCTTTTGTAAGACGATTTTAAGGAAAATGATTCCTAACTTTTGTAAGTTCCTATTCAGGCTAGGATCTGCTATCTGCTGACTTACCTACTTGGCAAAACCATCTAAATATTGCAAAACATGCTTAGAGGAACTCTCATTCTCCAGAACTGTAAGTGAACACTCCAGATGGCTTGATGCAGGTATTGTATTCAAGAACTACTGGTATCTCAAAGATGGAAATTCTTACTGTCTAACAGCAGATGTTTGAAACAAGAGAAGAACAGAAGAAAATATTGTGGCTTCATGTTCCGTCCTTGCCTACCCAAAATAAATCAGGATAAAATTCTGCTGAAGTAAATAGTCTTTTGATGCAAAATGAGTCTGAGAAGTTTTAAAGCTCCAGCAGTTTGAGAAAAAGGTCATTTCCAGTTTCACTACCCTATGATGCTGTTTGCTAGATTTTAAGAAACCACTTTTTAATCTAGTTTGTGAAGAAGACATTTCCTCATTTTTTATTTTCTTTTTTTCTGAGCTGCAAGTCCATTTATGGTATTACTTATCACTACACTAGCAAACAGTATCTGTCCGTTTAATAGTTTCAGTTAGGAACACAGAGGTTCCTTCACATTTTGTCAGTATCTCAATCTTTTCAGATCCACATTCCAGCAAAGTGAAGATACAAGAAAGGTAACATTAGGAGACAACGGCTTCTGATGGTTTTACCAGAGTAATACCAGAGCATTCATAAACACAACAGGAAAACAAGAGAGAAGCGATGGGACTTCAACACAAAGAATGATTGCTCCTTTCTGAGAACCTAGAGCCAAACACGTGATAACAAGAAATACAGCGTGAGTGCCTATTTCACAACTGCAAGGATCCACAAGAGGATGCTTTACATAGGATACATCTTGTACCACTGCAAGAAAATATCAGTAAAGCTTTGGGAACACTGAAACTGGTTACAAAAATTCCAAACATAAGATTTTCTGCAGAGCTGAAATAAGATCAAAGCATACAGTCAAGTGCTTCTTGCTTAAAGGATATTTTGGTATACTGATGAATGAATGCCTTTTGGTTAAAAATAGAAGGAAACCAAGAATACACCGTCTTGAAACCACAACTGCTACTACTTTAATTTTTATTAAAAATATATGTATTTTTTCCCCAGTTTGTAAATTCAGGCATTGGAGACTGATTTGTTAAATGAGCAAGGCAGATTGCAACCTTTAGCAACCAAAACAAAATTTTGATTAATATTTAGAAAATGGGCTAAATTTGCAGAAGAAATTAACACCAGAGACTAAAATACACAAGATGCTGCACATCTTCAAGTTTAAATTGACAGCACATGGAATTTTTCAGCTTAGCTCAAACATAGTAAGTGGGCAATAGAGATGGTGTATGATATAAGTAAAGCACCAGGATAGGCATCCAGTCTTACATCTTTATTTTCAGGTCTATCATAGAAAGTGGTACTAAAAAAAACCCTACAATGAATTCAGCTCAGGAAAGTTCATTCTTCACTAAGAATATATACCTAGATGGACAGATGTCATTCAAGTAATCTTAAAGCAAACTAATGAAGACGGAATATCCATTTGGCTTCATTCCAGTCTTCAAAAGAAGGTTTCAATTACGCTATATTTAAACACGCACAGTAAAACTTCAGAATTCAGGATTCAGAAACTAAGACTACAAAGAGAATCTGGAAATGTCCATGAAGCCTGTACTATAAAACAGAATGCAGTGTTTACAATTGTCTTGCTTAAACAAAATGGTAATAAAAATACTGGTGCTGCCTGCCTAAAAAACTCACTATTTCTACTAGTATTTTCACACTAGTCAACTGCAAGACTGCAACTTCTAAGGCTGGGAGAGAACATACTGATTTTGATATCAGTAATGTAAATAATCCTTTTTACCATAAGGCCACTTTTACATATTTATCTGTTTCACTCATCTGCACACAAAACACAATTATGATTTTTAACAGCAATTATAATTGGGTAACGGGCAATGCTCAAAGACTAAAAAGAGGAGTCAAGTGAAACTGAAGCCTGGCTTGAAGGATCAAAGATGTCCTCTTGCACAGCTGTCAGAGTTGTGACTGAAGAGGTTCTGATCTCTTGGACTATTAAAACACCAAAGTTTCTGACTGTAGATTGCTTCAAGTTTGAAGTGCAGGAGTTCTACCCATGTTGTAAGGCTGGATTGGAAGATGTAAAGCTGAAAGAGAAAGAAACATGTGTTTTAAAATATTAAATCATGCCACATTCAATAACAGAAGTGCTTTCACTGGGCTTTAATATAAAACCAAAATTTTTTTTTTTTAAGAAAAATCTAAAAATAGCTGACAGGGGACAGCAGACAGTACTATAGCTCATTAGGACCTTTGCATAGAGTATGTTATTGTTTCATTCCTTTAAAGAATCCTGTTGGTAGTCCACACATCGGCATGAAAAGATGCACCTTAAAATCAGAAAGTAATAGATGATACATAAAGAGAGAGGTAATAATTAATGCAAACCTTCCACAATCTCTCTCAGGATTTCGGAGATGTTATTTGTAGTAAATTAAATTAATCTGTTAAGATGAAAAACTCAGGCTTGGATGACTTATTTTCAAAATATACAGGCCATGTTTTAAAGTTAATTTACATACATTCAATTACGTAAAAAAAGAAAGTTTCCAGAGAAATCCATTACTATGAAATAAGATTTTTGCAAGTAAAATGGGCAGAAACCATCTTATTCATAAAACAATTGTTCATTGTAAAGCTATAATTATGAGTAAAATAAAAGACAAAAAATTGGGAGCTGTCAGAATAGTTCAGTGCGGGCCAGGGATCAGCATGTTAAGATTAATTAATAACGTAAGGTGCGTTGCCACAGAAAATCATTTACTTCAGAAATAATTGCCTCTCTTTGGTCCTTTGCATTTGTGGTACATAACATAGGGAAAACACTGCAACAGGGCTCAAATCTTAAAAAAAAGCTAAACTTAAAACTATTCGAAACACCCCCCTAACCCTGAACTCACCTAAGAGGAGTAAGACCACTCTTCATGCACTTTTTAAGGACAAGTATTTAAAGCATGTCCCACATCTGCATTTCCCCCCCCTTAATGGCACTGTTCACCAATCTTCTGTAAAACCTGCTGTAAACTTGTGTTAACATTACAACTGTGTCTCAGCTGCACTGATGCTCCAGCCCAGCCAACGTTAGAGCAGAGACGCTGCATGGAGGCGATTGTTCCTCCTTCAGCTACTCAAGGTGTTACTACTAGAGAAGGCATTCACGGCAGCTTTAGCAGAGCCTATATTCCACAACAGTGAAGTAGGATGGGCTCGATTCAAAGCTCAAGTGAAACGAGCGCTTGTCAACAAAAAAACTGCACTACCTTGTCAGAGCACATATACACCAGCAGTTTCTCTTGTTTGCTTTTTGTACAAGTCTAACACAGGTGACATGATTTTTCAGGTTTTGTTCTTCTAGAAACAAGAACAACCTACTTCAAAGAAACACTATCAGCAGATCTCTTTACACGGAATTTGCATCAAAGGAAAAAGACACTACAAGATCACTCCTAAGTATTAAATTTCAGTAACCCATCTTATATGTAATTTAAGTTTCTTTTTTCCTTAAAGGCATAACTTTGTTTGTTTTTCATGTTACATGAACCTCTCCAACAAGGAAGCAAGCAGGGAGACAAGCAACCCTATGCTCTTCGAACTAAAGGTGAATGCATGAAACGTGCCCAACAACAAAACAGGAAAACCAAAATCACTGAACTTCCCAAAACCCTGAAAAAAATGGGTAAAGTACATTTCCTAACATTAATCGCAAATCTGTAACAACAACAAAAAAAATCATTAAGGGAAGCTCCATTACCAGTGGATTCTACCCACATGTTGCATCTTGCTGGATCAGGATAGTACGTTCTACAAACTGCATATATCTACACGTACTTTATAAAACTATGTATTAGACAACTCATGCTATCCATTTGCCTGATTCCCTAATGGTACTGGTATTAATAATAATCCTACCAATACTGCAGCATAGTAATATAATGCATATAAAAATCTACTAATAAAATGATATGGCTGTAAATATAAAACACAGTGGAGTCCTTCCATTCATTAATTATACATTACAATGCTATTTTGTTTATACTGTCATTCATTTTTGCTACAGCTGTGGGTGGACATGGATGACATCTTTTAATGTCGCAAGGCTTTTCACAGTCGAAGCAAGCAGTAACAGAGGCAGAAAACTTAAAAGCATCATCCATGACTCTGAATTGATGGCATCTTGCATAATCTGCAGTTTAACATACTATTCAATGAACATGTACTAGAACTAAGGCATCATAATTATTCTAATTACTGTTTCTTGTGAAGAATGTTGTCACAACAATGATTCATTTGCTGTATATGCATCCACCCTTAAAAAAACACGCACATGTAACTTAAGGGTGGTTCTAAGTTTGGAGCCTTAATCTCCTTCCTCAACCATTGTCTTTTATACTGGCTGTGCAAATTATATGATCGCCTGGTTCCAAAATAGTTTACTGAAGTATTAGCACTATTTTCAAAAAACAAATGTCCTAATAATAACCTTTACTACAGGAAAAAAAGTTTTCAGATTATTTTTTTTTAAACTTCATCCATCAGCCAAAGTAATTTTCTGTATTACAGTTATGCAGAAACTTTTTAGTGACTATGTGTATGCAAGAGGTCAGGAATACAATATCTTTGCTAAATCAACTCCTGCACTTTCCAACTAATTGCCTTTTACAATATTACTAACTTTTCCTCTATATTAAAGCAGAGTTGAAATGTGGGGAAAAAGAAGACCCTACGTAAAACTCTGGTCCTGCATCACTTAATTTTTCTGTGACCTCTGAGAAGGCCAGTTTGTGTCTGACCACACAAACTGCATGATCAAATCCCAAGCAACAACAAAACAAAAACAAACAGAAAAAAAAAACCACAAAACAACAAGAAAAGAGAACACCCAAACTCCCCCAGCCTATTAAAAAAACCTTACTAGAACTGTAGAAATCAAAAGAGGAAGTCACCATCCACAAATTAAAGCTACAAACTTCCCTCATGATATAATGCTTTCTAAAAAATTTGCTTCAAAACAGAATATCTCAAGTTATGTACTATAAATTATTAATCAGAAACTGGTGGAACTTCTATTAAACAAGACAGAGAGAAGACAAGGGAGACAATCTGCAAAACATCAGTTCGGTTTTGTCTATCTGTACAAGAAAGGAATGAGTTCAGCCCTCCAGCCTGCAGAGAAGTCAAACATCTAGAGTGAAAACTGGAGAAATCTATAGTACGAGCCCCTTACAGCAGAAGGATGCATACGAGAAGAAATCTTACATTAGCAGATTTCTCAATGTCTGCAGAGCTACCGTCTTTGTCTAGCTCTATGCCAAGAAATTAAGTATTATTTTTTTCTTCAACTATCTTTAAAGATCTTCAATCTGTCTATAGGGAAATCAACTATTGTTTGTGACAAAGCTTAATATTTTCAGCATCACTTGAACTCATTTAGAAGTTGAGGTAGTAACTTCAGTCTGTACCATTTTTCTATGTGATATGCATATCCATACACATACACGTTTCATCTATAGATACAGGAATGAAAATTTATGCGTTTGATTTATGTTATTAGCTGATGAGAAAACATCTGACAGCAATATGGGAACACAACGGCAAAGTCTAATGTTGAAAGCAATACTATAGTGAGTAACAACAACAAGTCAAACTTTGCACTGAAAAAAAAAAGTTTCAGATGTGCTGAAATATTAGTAAGTACAAGAAGTTACATCATAATTATCTGACTTGCCCAGAAACATAGTGTTTAGATTTTGTATGAAATTATTTCAGTTATGTTGGAAAGGTAAATCTCTGAATGGGGATCAACACAATACATCAAGCAAACAGACTAAAACAGTTTAGTCCTAAAGCCAAACATTGACTACCCACTCGCCAGGTAATTAAGATATACAAAACAGCTATGTTGGTTCCAGCTTATAAGCATCAAGACCAGCTGAAAACAGAGCATGAATAGTCATTGTTCAAAGCTCAGGTGCCAAAGAATGACAATCTATTAACAGAAAAAAAACAGGCATGCCTCTTACAAAGCCAGACACATTATAACTTGTAAACTTTTTTGATCATGCAAGTCACATGTTTTTAGAAAAGGATTCCTTCCTTCTCAGCCAAATCCACTGTATCATCTGCAGTGCAAGGTAAGCACACTTTGACTTTGCATGCAGCAAATTATCGCATGTATTTCTAAGATATTAATTGACTCCATTTGTCAGGTGCTGATTCTGAAATAAAACTGTTCTTCTATCAGGCACAGTAAGATTACTCTGGGACTGTGAAAGGCCTACATGAGCATCCCCCTTTGGGGATTCTGTACACGAACAAAGCTGATGAAACTACCTCCACACATTATCTTCAACCTGAATCAATTTTCCAAGCTTAGTATTACATTAACAACAGGTTAGTGGCTTTGCATTTATTGTAGAGAATACAAAAAGGTTCAAGTGACTACTATTTTGCAGCCTGAATTCCAGATGTGTTTCATTAACATGACGTGCTGCAAAGCTCTTATGCACATTATTTCCCACCTGGGGGCTGGAACTGCAGTTCAACTTCTTTTTCTACAAGTAATTTGTACCACAGCATTGATAAAAATTTCCAAAGTTTAAGTAATGATAAAGCAGGATATGAAAACACATGTTGTTTCAGATCTTAGCTCTGCCTTTGATATTTGGTGAACTTACTGTCATTTCACAATATTTGAATCTCCTGTACAATGAACGGGGAAAAAAAAAGGAAACAGGCTGACCAGCTAGGCTGTTACAAAAGGAAACAAAAATTCCTTGAAAAGCAATCCACAAAGCAAATTAAAAAACCCTTATCACTGCAGTCAATTTCAATAGTTCTGATGTTCTTCCAAGTGATAAAAGTGAAATTTATCATGTTAAGCTTTTTTTTTTCTTTTGCACTGTACTGAAAATGTTTTCTTGTTCTTACACCAATAATTAAACAAGTACAAATGCCAAGGCACTCAAGATAGGAGTTTTGCTTCCTCTTGGATCTTAATGACATCAAGTGAATCTGAAAGATTTGAGTTTTTATTTGTAGCATACAACTACAAAACAAAAGTAATTTGAACAAATTAAAAGTTCATTTTTTAGAATAGTGGTAATAAAAAGTGCTGGACTGACAGTCTTAAGTCTTCTGTTGTTAAGCAAGGGGCTCAATACTGCTAGGTTCCTCACTCCACTAGCATGTCTCTGTTACTTTCTATATACAAAAACTCCGTATTTGTGTACTAAATATCTTTCTACATTTAGCCAGTCTGATCTTTTCCCATTGAAACTGCTGGTTGTGTCAACAGTTTTGTAACACAGACATATTAAAAAAAAGAAAAAGTCTTAAGACTGGCATTACAAAGTTGAGGATATCAGTAATCACCATCTGTGGCACTGTTCTAGCAGCAGAAAGAGCTGGCAATGCAAAATTGGTTTGTTGCATTTAATCCTGTATCAATGCACAGTATGTGTATCTTCTGTAGCATTACTTTGACTTCATAAACTAAAATAAGCAGGTTTAGTTCTGCCTCACTGCAGTATCTTCCCAGTACACTGGTTAGATCCACTTAGTATTAAAAATCAAGACTTTCTGAATTTTAACAAGACATTCAGAACAAGAAAACCCATAGAATGCTTAAAAAGTTAGCAAACACACAAAGAAAAATGGGACAAGTTCAACTCAAAGCTGAATTTTTAACACATATCAAGCAGTTTAAACCCCAAATATGCATATTTTGCTTTAAAAATACCCACAGAAGCACTTTCATATCATGAAGCAGCCTTTCTGAATTTAAACAATTCACTGAAATGCAGGCTACCCATGTACTTCTACCACTGTGGTAATACACGAAATGATAAAAAACTAATTAAATGCAAGCTGCATAAAATTAAACAGTATTACAGAGGCACAAATGGTAAAGGGACAATACTAAAAATAAAAGGATTTAAAAAAAATAAAAAACAAAAAAATGAAACAAAAAGAAAACAAAACCACACACAGAACTAAGTTTGAGTACCCCTTCAATGAGCCAATTCTCACCAACCAGGCAGGGCAAACCTAGCATTAAAAGACTTTTAATAGGCCACATTAATGCAATTACTATAGCTGCACAGTAAATTAATTTTATGTATTTGTTTTTCAAATATATTTGTTTTCCAAATATAATATAATAAGTCAATAAAACTCACAAGGGCTCTTCTTAGATACAAATGAATGCTATAAAAACCTCGGGCACCAAAGGTCAATTGTTCCATATTTCACTCTGATATATGGAGTTCTAAAGCACACCCACTGAAAATTACTATTAAAAGTTTCTCTCACACAGGCAAAGGACTAATCAGAAACTTCTTCAATTTGAAATGGGGGGTGGGAGGGAAGGGGGGACTAGCACGTAGAACTGCAACTACCAAAAAATATTTCAATATTAAATCCAGAAAATAAGAAGTGGTAATAAAGGAATTCTTATTCTTGGATTGGTAGTTCATTAGAGGAACCCAATGGCCTTTTTCAGTTCACTTACAGTGTAGAAGAATAACTGTTGTCACAGAGGGACGTTACCAACTTCAGATGCAACTTCATTATTAGGTTTAGTTAAAGGCAATTTCAGATATGCCCACATGGAAGTTTTATAGGGTTTTTTTGAGACTGATGTTCTTCCTACCCTCCCCCAACTACTTCATTACTCCTGTTACATGAAAGCCTCACAGCAATGATTATACAAATTGAAAAAAAACTCTGAATCTCTATTGGAATCACACTTCTACCAGATAAAAGTCACATGTAAACATGTATTTGATTTTTTTGGTTGATGGTGATCCTTCAACTTAAGAGGTCTCTGGAAAGAAGGAAATGGTAATCTGGAACACAGACATCTTATTTCTTTTCTATGAAAAAAAAGTCAAGTTTAAAGTACGTATTTTAACAGCATAGCAGAATCACACATTCATCAAAAGTACTCATATAATAAAATATTTCTAGTAAAAATTTTTGGCCAAACTAGTTTCTAAAAGACAAAAAAAAAAAGTGTGTGAGTGCAAAGGAAATTAATTGACAGTATAACAGGCAGGCTTCCATTGTAAGGCTATGCCTTTTTGGTTTGGGACCAGCAGTATGAAACATTTGATAAGAGAGGAAAAGAATTATCTTCTGAGACCAATAAATTCTTCAGACACAAAGCCACACACACCTGTTGCCATGTGGCTTTTTGCAAAAGCCACACTGCTTGTTGGGCACCCAAACATATTTGCTTTCACTAGCAGAAGTATGTTCCAAGCCTTCCCGTTTAACAGTTGAAATGTTATCTGGAATGAACAACGGAGGTTCATCAAGTGAAAGACTTTTGCTACTTCTTCTCTGGCGAGGTTGGAGATTCTTATCAATTCTTTTTGATTTGTTTTTTTCTTTATCATCCTCCTTCAGATGTTCTACAAAAGGGGGATCTTTTGTCTCTGCCTCTTCCTTTGTGGAGCTGTTTGTTTTTAGCACAGTTGCAAGCTGATGTTTCTGACCCTGGGCTTGCTTCTGACCAAGATTTGAAACATGCCCTGATAATGAGTGCACGGAGTGGTGGGTATCTTTAGAACAACTCTGATGAGTAGGAGATTTCTCACTTGCTCTTTGAATTGATGACTTCTGTACTTGCCCAGAAGCCTGGACTCGGGGTATTTTCTTCAGCATTGTATTGGTCTGCTTTTTTACAGTTATCCCTGGAACACAGCTCTTTGCTTTCAAACCCAGATCAGACTGTTTCTTCCTAATTTTGACTGGGTTATTCGGATGCTGATGACTCTCTTGCTCATCCGCATTCCGCTTCAGACTTGCTGAAGACGGACTGTGAAGACCTGAAACAGTAAGACCAGCTCTTGTTCTTGAACGCATTATTTCTTGTTGCACTGTACCTGATTTCTGTCGAGTACCTGCAGTCAGATTTTGCTTATCCTGTATTAAAGATTTACTATGCCGGGGCCTAACATTCTTTTCACATTTTGATGACATGCTAATTTGTTTATCATCCTCTTGAAATTTTGATGCCTCAGGGCCTTCTACTTTAGTACCGCTGATCTGCTGCTGTACATTTGGGCTTGTTTGGTCAGGAACAGTGTTTTCCGAAATGCTATTTCCTGGGTCAGTGTAAGTAAACTCTTTGCTTTTCAAGTCTTTATTATCAAACTCTGTACTGTCCAATAGTTTCTCGGATGAAGTTACAGTTTTCTCCGCTCCCTGGTCATCATCTACAGGCTCTGTTATGCATTCCTTTACTGACAATGTATTTTCATCAGGAACTTCCACATTGTGGGAACCTAAACTACAATCAACCCCCTCTTCTACAGAACTGGACAAATTTGAAAAGGTCTTACAAATTTCACTTGCATTCACGCAAGCACTAGATGGATCATTAGCTTTTCCAGTTACCCCACTTTCATCATGCTCTTCTGTTTTCTTCTCCAATTCCTCTGTTTTATTTTCAGTCTTTTCTTCCGAAGAAGTTTCAGAGCCCATTGAATCAATCACATCATTTGCTTCATTTTTAACTGCAGTAATTTCAGTATCTGCAGATACTGAACAAACTGACTCAACATTCCCAGATTCAGTCTTTGTTGCAACCTCTGTTATTTCCTTTGTTTCTCCAGGAGAAGGAGAACAGGCTTCTGCTAAATTAGCACAACTTAACTCTGGGGATGTTTCCTCAACTTTTGCCAGCTCAAGGGTTTCAGACTTTATTTCATTCACCTCTTCCGGACCAGGAAGACATTTTGTATTACTTTGGGATGCTGTTACTGCTGCTGCAGTTCCTTCTATCTGTCCTGATCGTCTTGTACTACGCCTAACTTCTTTAGGCTGCTCTTTCAAGGGTGCAGCAACATCTGCCTCTTTAGCTGGACTCTTCTCTTGTTTCTGTCCGGTTTTTGGAGCAGATCCACTTTTTACAGATGATTTCTTGGTATTAACAAGAGGTGCAACATTCGAACGCTTGGCTAGCGTGCTCTGTCGCAAACTCCGTACTGGTTCTAGGAAGGGAAAAAGAAAATGTCTTAGCTATACTGCATCCTGCTTTTTGCAAATACAAGACTTACCTAGAATAGGAACTGATTTAGCCTGATTTAGCTTACTGGACACAAAGTGAACTTAAAACTTAGTTGTTTACTAAACTTAAAAAAAAAACAAACACAAAACCAACCACCACAAAAAACCCCGAATAAAAACCCCAAACACCACCACACCACCCCCCCAGCTGTCTACTTTGAAAAGTTATAAATTACTTGCATTTCAATTTTACACTGCTGCAGTTTGGATGTAAAAACTCATTATTCTAATGGCTATGAAAGTTCTGAGTAGTATATATAAAACAGAAGTGATGACAAAAAGACAATCAAAACCTACTCTACTTTTCTTCCACTCAACAACTTCTACCTCAAGCAAAAATCGCACAAGTTATATCATGGTTAGAAGTATAGCTGTGAAGTTTACAAAGCTTTTAGAGAACACACTATATGAATCTGAGAGTCAGTCGTATTCTCACATGACATCTCTTACATTTTCTAAACAAGAAAACATTCCAGTGCCTTTTTAAAAAGCATATTCACCAGCTTTGTACCACAGGCTCTTATTTAAATTCTGACTTCCCTATTAAGTAATTTTATCTTTTTAACTCAGCCTACTCTACTAGCAGGAAAAAGCAGAGCTGTCAATAACTCCACCAGTTCAACAAGATAGAAGAACCCTAACCATAATCAATTAGCTACCACACAGAATTTAAATATTTGATTAAAATACTTATGCATATTTAGATATTTTGATGAAAGACTTTATGACTGCAGTTATTACAGCCTAGTTTAAAACAAAAAGAAAATACACAAATAAAAATAAATAGAATTAAAATTTTAATTGGAAATAAACAGACATGCTAACCTAATATTCCATGCAAATACAACATGCTTTTGTTGGTGAAGAACCACAGTGCTAATCTGATGCAGGTGAAAGGATTAAAATCTCAAAAATGAGTTTAAGGACCACACGCCATAAGGAAGACATCAAATATTTATCAAAGAGGAATTCAAGTTGAGTAGTACCCCACAGATACCGACTTCTAGCTGCAGTGTATAAAAAAGGAAGTGTCTGTACTTGAATTCACACAACCAAATAGCAAAGCTTTACTTTAAGTTTATAAATGTTGGGTGCGATGGGATTATAAAAATCTAATGGACTTCAAATGCGCAAACACACATATCTATTGAATGATCACCTTGTGCCATTAAACGTGGTGATTTTCTTGGTGATGTGAGTGACGGTTCTTCACAACGGCTCCTCAAATTCCTGTTAGGTAAAACAAGCTCATCGTCCTCAATGGTGTCGTTACCACTCTCTTTAACTCCTTCTTCATCCATAATATCATCAAGACCAATAACTGGAAAAAACAAACAAACAAGAAAGAGCCTAAAACTTAAAATGATCAAAAAATGTTGCAGCTGTAATGCTGAGCAAGACAGGGGAAGAGACAGGGAAAAATAAATAAATTGGCCATCTAAAAAAAGAAACAAGGGGGGAAAAAATGAAGAAAGGCAAGACAGAAAATTCCCATGTGAGGCAGTTTCAGTGTAGAAGAAGCTATCACCCAAAGCTTAAAATTTCTGTAGATAGTCCTTATAGCTTTTTGGTGGACTCACATTTTTATTGTTTTTTTGCCACAGGAAGGTCCCCAGTCTTAGAGGATCAGCTGTCCCTCACTGTCCCTTCCCACCTAAGAAAAAGTGAAGAAAGGTAAACAGCAGAAAGAGCTGATCCAGAAGTGCAAAGAGTTTAAAATCACAGTTTTCTCACAGGACACCATTTTAAAACTCAAAGTCCCACCCACATCACACATCTGCATCTGCAACCCCTTTTTGGAAGAGCATTGAGTGCAGTATGCACTAGTCTCCCAGGAGAGTCAGAGAACATTGTCTTTGTCGAACTCCTATCCTCCACTAACCTGAGAAGGATCCCAGAGGTTGCTCCTGAAAATAAGTTTCCTAACAGGCAGTCAGGCCACTGTACCAGCCATTCTCCTCACTTTCTCTAAGTTTGGCTCTGCAATGGTAGCCTCTCCTATCCCAAGATCCTACGTGTGATTACTGAATCCTGGTCCCTGTGGGATGTGAAATTTTTGAGATCAAGCCAAATATCCAAGTGATTTTACAGAACTTGTAGGAGGGTCTGACAAATACAACACAGACTCTAAACAACCAAGTATGCCTATTTTTCACTATTCAGACACCCACCTAGAAGCATTTTCAAGATAAACTAACTCATATGACAGAAATAAGGTATCTAAAAATTTCTAACAATTGCTTACTTAAAACTGATTTAAATTAATAAATTTATCTTAGAAATCAAAATAAGCAAGAAGTTAATAGAAATTTAAAATTGTTAGAATTTTTAGACTGTCTCAGAAAATCTGTCAATTCCTGCTCTGATAAGCAGGATGCTCTGCCTGATGATCTGTCTAATGTTATTGCAACTTAAAAAAAAAAATGCTCTCGTGAAGGCACTACAATAATGAGCATACTTTTAGAATAACAAAAATTGGAAGTTGTAAAACACTGCTAAAGCAAAGTCAAACAGTGATGAATAATCAAGTCTATCAAGACTGTAATTCAATCCACAATCACCTGTCATGAATAATTAAGAAAAAAACCACAACCAAACAACCTGTTAATTTTAAAGTTCAAATATTAGAAAGATTTTACACAGCCTCTTAAGGAAGGCTGACCTTGGCAGCAGGTAATTGGCACTCTGGACCTCTGTAATTATATGGCCACCAGGACCTGAAAGCTTGGAGTTTCTTGAGCTGACAATTTATTGTTACTCATTTTATTTCAACCATAATTTTTAGCTACTGCATCGTATATATCAGTTTACAGGAAAAGTGTGTTTCTGGAAATTACTGGCAGGTTTTGCTTTCCAATCCACAGAGCCCCCTTAACGCCTGTGCATGTGTACATATATACACAGATATCACACAAAAGCTGCAGAGGACTGATAATACCAGTCTTACTCCACTCATCCAAATGTTCCTTAATCACTTATTTGCTATAAGCTACATACTGGGAAAAAGGACACACTGGCAAAAAGATGACATTGTAACTGCTCTGTTAGACTTTATTTTCCCTTAAACATCTAATACTGGCCATTGTCCAAAATGGAAAACTAAACGAGATGGACTCTCACCCTAACTCTGGCTGCTCATTCTTGTGTTCTCAAAGACTATGTCCTCCCAACAGCTCTGCACTTCGGTATTAGCGTTCTCATTAAAGAGTGCTCCTATGAAACATGGAAGTGGTATTCGGGAACAGACTGTGACAAAGGAGACTCCTTTCAGATCCTCTTTTGTTTCTTCAGTGTAGAACTAAGCTACTAAGGTACTGAAGACAACATGACAAATAAGAACTACTCGGACAACTTCTGAAACAGCTCTGGACCAGATTTCAGGGCTGCCATTAGAGCCTCAGGTTTTACAATGTTCTTGCTCAAGTTATTGAATTTACACACCCTCCTTTATTAATACCAAAAGGGACACATTCAGTCTACTATTGACAGACAGTTTGAAATATTAGAATTAAAGTATTTTCATACTTACAAGACTCTGTGCTGTAGCTTTAATTTTACAGAGGAATTTGAAGCACAGAATCTTGCTAATTTCAAACCACCTGAGCTATAACTCGGCTAGTACAGCCCCATGAGGCCCCCGGATGAGGAGCATTCGACACAGACCCTGCTGGGAAGAGAAAAAGTGACAGAGAATAGTAACAGATACAGAGGGGACTAGGAAATTAAATTATGAAAGAGAAGTGGAGGTAGAGAAACAGCATTGGGAGAAGTAAACCAACAAAAGCAAAACCAGACAGAACTAAAAAGAAAGAGATATAGATGATCTTAGTAATAAATATCTAAAGATTATCTCAGTAATAAATACAGAAATTAAGACAGAAGGATTAAAAGATAAAAGAAAGGAAAAAATAAAGAAATAAAACCACATCTGAATAGAAAATGTTGTACACCAGGGTACAACTGAACAAGCTGCAAATAAGGAAAATACAAATCACGTTCAACATGTTCACACTGGAAGAGGCACCACTGGCCTTCAACTTAATATTTTGAGTCTCTCCATTACTTCTGTTTAAATTTCCAAAATATTGTGCTGTGCTACTGACTCATTTTTATATATGTTATACAATAATAGAATAACATACAGTAAAAATAGCTTACTTGCAAATTTAAAGTAAAATTTTCCATGCATTAAAACAAAAGCACGACCATTTTTTAGTTCTTTAGCAATGTAAAACTGAGGAAAACAAGCCTTACTTGCTACAGGGAAGGAGAAGAAAATACCCCTAAAATCACCATCAAAATCTTTGAAATTTATAAATCTTTATTTTTATTACCATAAGTCTTCCCTTGATTATCTTCAGCCAAAATTAGACAGAAATATTCAGGTTTTTGACACACTGGTCAAGGTAAATCTCAAGTGTAGAAACAAATTTATTTTTTGTAGATGTTAGCCCTGATTTTCTTTTGCTTAGCTAACCACATGGAACAGAACTCCACTGTTGTTGCTGCTTTGTGTTGTTCTAAATGTTACATCCACCTGAATCACGCTAACAGCAGGACTGAGCAAGTCCACAGCAGATTCCATATTTTAATTCTACAAGCATCACAAATTAGATGGAAACGGTTGGACGTTTTAAAATTTCTGCTATATTATATGTGGATGATAATGTAAAAACCTAACATTATGCTTCAATGAAAAGAACAGTAACAGTCTATAGCTCTAACCAACACATCTCTAGGTAAGCCTTAAGAAGAGCTAATAAACTCTAGTAAAACAATGAAGCATATATATTGATACTGAAAAAATCACTAAGTCTCGAGATTGTAAATGAAGATGGTATATTTTATATGAAAACCTTTTTCCTATTGACATTTGTGATGCATATGTTCAAGAAACAGAATTAAAAATGCTGTGTTAGAAAAAAAAAATATATTTTCAAGAGAAATGAGGTCACTGATGATATAACTTGCATAAGAAAACACCAAATTCCAACTGTTTTACCAAAGTTTTCCTGTAAGCCTGTAACCTGTTTAACTGAGAATTTGCCTGCAAGTACCTTGTACTGACTGCCCAGCGCAAGGAAAGAATCACAGTAGTACCGTGTGAAATACTAACTAAACATTTACTCCCATTCTCCATTAACCTCTAAATTGTAAAAAGGGATTTTTCCTGTCTTTAGAATAAAAACATATGAAAATCAATTAGGATTAATAAGCTTAATACAGCATGTATCTTGACAGAGGACTGAATCCCTATTTTTAAAAAAGGTGGGAGTTACGTTACAGGGCTACTGATTTAAGGATTATTTAGCCACAGGAGCCTGCTATTTTGGAAATAAAGAGTAGTAAAGCACAAATTTCAACAACAAAGTAAAAACACAGCATCAAACCAAGCACTTTAAATGAAATTAAGTTATTTCATTAAGAAGAGAGCCCTTAGATGAGCTGTGTGATTTGTAAATACATGAACTGCCTTGCAAATCCTATCACAGATCCAACCTCTCTCCATCCATAAAACTGATCCAAAGGAATAGATAACTAAAGCCTTCAGGAGGACCTAAAATGGGGAAAACTGGTAGTTTGTTACCTACAAACAGAAAAGTACGCAAACCAAATATTCTCCAGGTTCTCAATAAAATACCAACATAGCAAATTTAAATTTTATGCAGGAAAGTTACTACCTTGATCACAAGACACTGTACAACTGTTCACATAGACAGCTTGGAGGAAGGAAGGCATGAAAAGGTAACAAAACTGAGAGAAATAACTAGACCCAATTTTGGGTTGCAGTCTGAAGGTTACATTCAAAATTACTTCATATGCAGGAGGAAAAATACACATACATTTAGCTTTAGTGAAAAGAGCCTGAAATGGCTAACACAGCCAGACAGGACACTAGCTAAAGGAAAGAAGTATTTGTAGTCAGAGCAACTGGGTTGGCTCCAAAGATGCAGTAGGTAATCGCAATTTTAGCAGAGGTAATGCTGCTTTTAACAGTACTCATGAAAACACAGGCTAAAACTAGAAAGAACAGACAGCACTTGGGGGAAACACTTTCCCAGCAGCAATCCAGAGGGACAGGAAAAAAAGGGCAATTAAAAAGATGTCCCTAACAGTCTTTGTACAGCCTTATAGGGTCAGCCTTCCTCACCATTTATGAGAAAAACCTGATTCAATAAACATATCCATAAACTAAATAAAAGTCTGACTTTATTACGAAATCTAGAAATGGCTCCAGATGATAAGCAACTCAAATTCCATTCCCTCTATTACACGTATAATGAATCAAACTGCCCCAGTAAATGACACCCTGAAAAGCCATAGAATTTGTGATAGCTGAGAAATACCAATTTAGGATGAATGCTCGTTATTTAGTTTGCTGGCATGCAACTGGTCTGACCTGCTATGCTCGCAAGCTTATAAAATCAGTGGATAAGCTTCCAGCATGTGTTCCAGCAAGAAATAACAGAACAAAACAGAAAACCTATCACTAGGTACCATACAAAGGTGAAAAAAGGTGTTGCTCTCAAGAGTTATGTCATATCCTAAACTTCACAGTTTCCACTTCTGATCAAGGAATTGCTCAGAAAGGAAAAAAAAACCAACCCCAAACCAAAACCAAACCACCAAAACAAAACAAAAAACCACCACCCTAAAACCACTCATCCACACCCACCCACACCACCCAAACATTAAAGACACCCAAGAGCTGTTCTGCATGACCTACCCTCCTGTGTTGGTCGCTCAGATCTTGGAAGAACAGTCACCTGACCACATGGATGAACAGAAGCACAGAGACACCTAAAACATGATATGGGACACTTCCATTTGTTTCAAGAACTTGGGTTTCATTTAATTCTCAAAAGCCTCATTTTGTCAAATTCTGTCCTTTAACTTGCAAGAGAATAGCTGTATCAACTTCCACTATCAACACTAGGTCTTTCTGCTAATACCTACTTCAGGACAGTAAACGGCCTCCATTACTGCTAAGCTCCAATGAGCTGCAGTGAACAGTAAGATCTGTGGATTGCTGCTTGTACCTTGATTCACTGAAATAACAGAAAACTTCCTAATGGTGCTGTAAGAGCAGCCATCTGCTCAGTCTAACTACACAAACCAGCAACCCAACTACATCTTTACAGTTTAGCAGTCACTCTTCACAAACGCATCCTAAAAGGATTTCAGCATAACGTCTGTTAATTTGACCCATACCCTTTCCAGCTCATGAGAGGGTCATAAAGAGTTACTTCCACCTCTGCTCAAAGCCACTACCAGGATCACCTCCAAAGAATCCTGTCTTCTCGAAACACGTAACTGTCCAATCACAGCTGAACAAGACAACCCCATTCTACTACTCAGTGGCAATTCCAGAGCAAGCTCACAGAGGAGACAAAGACCAGCAGCAATGGATCTAACTGAAGAAACCATTTAGATCCAGCACAAACGGGATTCAGGCCAAGACATGAACATGAGACTGCTTTACTGCCACTGACACAGTTCTTCCTATCAATAGACAGGCCACAAACATCCATTCTCATGCTCCTTGCTATTTGTCATAGTTGTCACCAGTACGGCTGACTGTGAGATGCTCAGCACAGGGAAGACATGGACCTGTTGGAGCGGGTCCAGAAGAGGGACACAAAAATGATCAGAGGGATGGAGCACCTCTCCTGTGAAGACTGGATATAAGGAAGAAATTTTTTACAATGCCCCCATTGTAAACACTGGAACAGGTTGCCCAGAGAGGTGGTAGATGCCCCATCCCTGGAAGTGTTCAAGGCCAGGTTGGACGGGGCTCTGAGCAACCTGATCCGAGTTGAATGGCTTGGACTAGATGACCTTTAAAGGTCCCTTCCAACCCAAACCATTCTGACTCTATGCTACCAGCCTCCCCAAGAGAAGCATTTATAATCCAACTTACAAAACTTGCATTTTCTGGGTAGATGCCTCTAATGAGCAGTGATTAGAAATCAAACTTCAACTCACAAAAATCCACGCGTTTGTGTTACAGACAAGTGCTTGAACTCTTTAAAGGACATACAACCAACTGCTGCCAGTACACATCACGTACAGTCAGATAACTGGTAACTCACCATTAAAGGAGCTTAGCATTAACAAAAAGCTTAGCTCATGGTGAATGATGTGCAATATAAACTCTAAAGCTGAGCAAGACAGATGCAATGTTGATGAGTAGTAAGTTTGGATTAGGCCTGTAAATACCACCCAACAAGAACTATGTCAATGCAGCAGTAAGAAAAAGAGCAGAAAACAAACCCAAACTCAAAACCAACTTAAGAGCAAGAAAGAAAGGATTCTTAGACAAAAAGACCTGATCTCCCAAGTAAAGCAAAGAAAATGTTGTCACGCTCCTGAGAAATTTGGTATGTGGGTAAGCAGGCCTGAAACAAGCCTTCTCAAAGCTTCTGCCACTCACACGTACTCATGTTCACATAAGAAATTTCATATTTAGAACACGGTACAAGTTCTTTGGGTTGAAGGCATATAAAGATAGTATCTTGTTTTGTGCATATGTTTACAAATACTCTTGAATTCTGCTCAAACCAGGCTTTCAAAGAAGTATTAGTGAGCCATGCCTTCTGCTCCTCCCTTTTATCCATGAGACCCAATACCATTTTAGCCAAATCACCTCCTCAGTCCAGCTATTTTAACCTTTATCTCTTCAGCTTGCTTGCAGCAATCAAATAAGCTGTAGCATGAAATCTTCAACACTTTAAAAACTGGACAGAACAGAGTACATTCCAGTTATTCGTGGAGCAGCAAGCATGACAAATCTGTCCTTTGCTGGCCCTCTGAAGTAATCTCCACGAGCATTTTGCTCCTTTTATTAAACTGTTCCATGGTCTAGGCATGGGTTATGCAAAATACTGTTTCAAGGTCTAAAATAAATTGTGGTAAATAAATCTGTGCTTCTGGAAAAAATTCACTCTCTTTTCTTCAGGAATGAAATCAAGAGTGTAAGAAACACTACCATCTACCATTTCAGTATTTCCTAGGTCTTGCCCTGCTTAACATAAATAGATAATAACAAATGTACCTAAACCTAGTAAAACCTTACTGAAAATACATTTTTGTAGGTACTCTCCTAACCCTAGTGAAAGGTTAAAGAAGAGCCAATAATCAAATGTTCTGTTACCATACTGCTTAATGCACTAGAGAATAAATTCATAGTAAGATTCTACATAGAGTCGGGGAAAAAGAACTGGAAGTATCAGAATACAGCAAACTATCATTCTGTATGACACGCCAATGGTGTCGTAGCTCTAAGGATGCAAGTAAGGCAAGTTTTCTTGCAAGAGCTATGCTTTTTTCTTTTTTAGACAAATTGATGTTGGCATAGAGATGAGCTTTCACGCATACCGTCTGGAAAAAGCAGCCTTTGTATGGGTAGTTCTTACCAAGGGTACTATCATCTTGCACAACTGCATTCTTACCAGCAGACCACGTAAGCTGCGTTAGATCACCAAAAGTCTCAGACAAATCAAATAAATCATGAGCTATACAAATACTCAAGGAAGAAAGACAAGCAAAGAAACTTTGCTTCAAACTGATAATCATTATTCTCAACAAAAAAACCTGTAAATACATACTGCAGTCTTACTATCTCAGAATAAGGACAGTTTTTATCAAGACCTACAAAGAACAAGCAACAGCAAGAACATTTCATGTCCTTTTCGTTACCTACTACATTAATTCCAAATTGCGTGTTTTAATTTACTTACTGAAATATCACTCTGCTCTTGCTTTCAGATTTAAAACCAAAACATTAAATTCATTAACTCAGCATAAATCAAACCAGTTTTGATTCCCTTAGTCTGCAGACAGCCTGAAATAGTAGCCCCCAAGTAAATTAGTTAGCTTACTTTTTTTAAGGGACCTTAAAAAATTAATTGTGATTATTTAAGTATCAATAGTATTAATCATTGCACTGCTGATCACTTCTAGGAGAAATACATGCCAGAAAGCTCCCTAAAGTCTCCCCATAGTTTCCAAAATATCCAGCTGTACCCTGTGAGTTAATTCAAAAATTTTTAAATGCAGTATAGGTTGACTGGAGGATGCACAGGATGCAGTGTGAAACAAGAATCTGCATCACTGTTTTACTGGAAGGAAATAAAAAATTTAGAGAGGAGGAATTTGGTCTAGTTGTGTACGTTGTACAGTCTTATGCACACTAAGAGTGATACAATTTTGTTTGGTGGGTTACAGACAAAATGTATAAGCATACAGACTACAGCAGGAATAAATGAAAACATTAAGGATGGCCTCAGATAATGTTCTACTAAAGTACTAAAAAGATCAAATATCTTGTTTTGGCTTTGTAGTTCACTTTTTCATTGCCTCAGTCAATATCATCTTTGATTTACAGTTTTCCATATTGTAATAACACTTAATTTAGTGAAGGTGAGAATTTAGTCTGTTAGTAGAAACAATATACATATTATATCAGGAAATTATCAAGATTTTCAGAAACAGTTCATAGAAGTTAGTAGAAAAAAATCAATGTTGATATAATCAGTTATCTGCATAATCTACAACACTTTTCAGTAATGAACCTAAAAAAATTTTTTTTAAACTTCCAGTGCAATAAAAAAAAAAAAACTATTAAGCATAGAGTATAATTTTGTCTCTTACACTAAATCCAGTGTAATTATTCCAACTATTCATCAATACAAATAATTTTAGGGACTGGATCACCCTTTTTCATTTTTTTTTTCTTTTCCAAAACTACGCCAGAACTCCCAAGATTATTTTTATTTAAAACTTTGCTCTAAATTGGTTCCAAATCAGGTGTTTCCAAACAGTAAAAAAAGAATTGTATTATCATTCCAGGGTTTTGTTTGAAGCCAACCAAAGCAAAACACACAGAATCCGGTGTCAGCTCAGTACTAGAAGGCCTAGCACTAACAGAATAACCCCAAGGTCAGAGCAGTAATTTGCACAACTCTCATGCTCCTACTGCTAACCCAGAATTGCTATGTTTTTTGAAGACAACTAGCAACTTCACTGATCAGGCACAGTACTTAGACTAAACAAATCACAACTTTAATTGGGAATAATTTACACGTAGTCAAAACAAAGCCTAAATTACTTCTGATCCAGATTAGGAGCCTTCCTCTATTGTCACGCAACAAAGTTAAGAAGAACTGCACATATTTTACATGCCAGGCATGTAAGCAGCGCAACAAAAAGGGCAGGAAGGAGACAGAAATCCCAAATTATTATTTCTACATTATGAAAAAGGGTTGGTACTAGAGTATAACTGTATTTTAAATTGTAATCTTAAAAAATTGTAAGATTTACCTGTTGAACAAGGCATCTGGAAATTGGGATCATTGCTATCCAAAACAGGCAAACAGAACTGGGCACTTGCAGATCCTAGCATAGGATCCTTATCGCTGAGCATGTTCTTCAGCGAATCCTCTAAGACATTTTGACTTGCACTAAAATCCTCACAGACTTCATTCTCCAGGTTGGATCCTAGAAATAGGGCATCATCTAAGTGTTCAGTAGGAATTAAATGGTTAAATGTATCAACTATATCCATGAAGACTCCTGTGTGTCTTTCAGCCCTATAGAAAGACAAGAAAAATACCATAAGAAAATAAGCTACAAATTGTAAAACACCTAAGAAACCAGCAAATTGTTTTGGCTGTTGTGTTTTATAAAGAATGCTTAAGGTATTTTAGAATTGTAACAACAATAAAAAAAAAAAAAAAACCTGCTTATGGCTTAGTATGGCCCACTGCATATCTAAAAATCAATTCTCTAACTGATTATTTGTAAAAGAAATCCCATGCTAAGTTAATATAAACTCCACTATCAGCATCAGAGTGCTGCTGCTTCTACAGAGTGCATATAACAAGGGTGACTAAAACACCTCCTTTCTAAAATTTGTTTAAACCTTAACCAACCCAAGGGGGTGGGACACCAGAGGGAGGGGGAAATCAAGAACAAGCGAACCTGGTTAGCAGCACTGTGAGCGCACATCTTTCTTCACCTTTAAACGTAAAAATGTGAGGGAGGTCAGCTTCCACTAACATCAATGGAGCTAAGAAGGCTCAGGAGCCTGCCGTACTAGGCACAAAATTGAGAAGGACTGTATTTCCGTACATAGAGGAACTACCAAGTACTTCATAGAAAGTAACTATTTTTAAGCAGCAAGGCCTTATCTCTATTATTTTTCACCTACTACTACAGTGAATAAAATCACAAAAATTTTATATGAAAATCTGACCTTAATCAAGTATATGAGAATTCTGAGCTGGCTTCAAAAGGGCCAGAAGCCTTTTAGAAACTTCAGTTTTGAAGAAGTTTACCTAAAACTTAAGGAACGGTATTCAAAGATGGCACTCACATTTTACGAGAAAGGATTCCGTATTTTCTAGACCAGTTTTTTGTGATATAGCAGAAATTGAACTATTGCAGCAGAGATTCAACTAATAAGAAAGTATAACTACACAACAGAATGGAAAAAAAAAAAGTCAGCAAAATGTTTCTTCAGAAGTTTAGCATAAGCATATACTTAGAATGGAGAGAGGTAATTATAATAAATATGGCCACAGAGGCAAGGAAAATGGAGTAGTGCAGTAGTGCCTGGCTTAATCTGGCACACAGGAAAGTCTGGGAGACCAGTTTTGGCACACACAAAGCTGTTCAAGCTTTTGGAAACAGAAAAAGGACACACATTCTCTCCCACTCCTTCCTTCATCCTCCTCCTCCTCCCACACAGTAGACAGGACATTTTTTTTTTTTAATGAATGCATTAATTAAAGGAAAAGTGAGATTTAGAGTTTGTAGTGCTTGAATGACTTTCTAGATCCCTATTCCAGCAACCTGGCACTAAATAAATCCAGTACCTGCCCACGCTTACCAGAACAGTAAGTGTGCTTCCTTATACACATTAATAGGACATTTCTGTTTTAGCAACCAACACGGAAAATTCTAGCCATACACATGTAAGAGCTCTGCTACAATTTCAACCCTATTTATGTAACTTATTTAATTTCACAAATTTACAAAAATTACAGGTGAGCATGAAAAATGTTTTGGTTTGTTTTTTTAAAAAATGTCAGTCTTTTTTCCTTCTCCCGTAGGGCAGCTCAGAAGAAAACAATGGTCAGGTATGGCACTATGTCTTTGCAGAGCATGGTGTCTTTACAGTATCTACACACTAACCATGACAAAACAGTCTAACACAAAACATCCTCCTGACCAAACAGCCAGCAAGAAGGAAAGTCAGGCCAAACCAGGTGCATTAAGTAGGTAACAGTCTTACAGCAGCAAGTATGTTATAATTTGAAAGCTCCCTCACCAAAAAATGGACTATTTTTATCAAGCAATGCGGTGGATCTACATATACACCATGCCAACTAGCACCTATAGCAGTCCACATTTGTTTCGCAGTTGTCAAAATAATTTCCAAATATGACAATAAAAAAAAGCATCAAACTAACGGAGGAAGTGGTATGCTGCTCTATATAATCTATTTTTATCATGCCATGTAGTTACAACAATCTGATACTATACAGTATAAACTACAAGAGCTGCAATGGCTCAAAGTAAGAAAATAATTATAAATGCCCCAATCCAGTACTTTAAAACACCTTCCTGTAACCACAGGTTTTTTTCATATTAGCATCAACCTAGCACAAGAGTAACAGACACAGGATAAAACAATGGTGAACTCTGACACTAACAAGTGTCAATGACACTGCAATAGAACACCTGTGAACTACTGTAAGAAACCTTTTCTACCCAAAATTAAAGAGTGGCTGGGCCTTTGAACACATTTACAATAATATTTTTTTTCTGGATAGGAGGGGAACATTTATATAATTGTTACCAAACATTGCTGTTACCAAAGCAGTGCTGACCACTTCATTAAGAGTAGTGTTAAGTTGCAAAGCTGGAGCAGAATGTCAGCTCTTGCTACAAAAATCACTGCTGACAGAAATTAACCTCTGTCTTCAACAATGTGGCAAAAAAAGAATACCGACAGTTTTGCAAGACTACCGTGTAGCTATTCAGAACACTAAAAGCACTGCAAAATAACTAACTGCCAAAGCAACTATACAAGCAACGGCCACAGCCACCTTCAGTGACTCCTAACTAGCTATTAGAGAAAATTCAAGAGGAATTTTATTGAAAGCTTTATTTCTGGAGCATGAGTCTATGATCAAGCACAAGTTCTATCCAAATTTTGCATCAAAAAGTCATTGTAAGGATATAAACAAAGTGGTTTTGCATAAAAATCCTACCACCGCAAAATCTAAGATCAAAGAATTTGTTCTACGATTTTTAAAATAGAGAGGTTATCCCAGTAAAGTACATGAAATCAAAACCTTGCTTTACCTGGTTCAAGAAAACACTGTTCAATTCTTTGTGTAACTTGTACAGTACCAAGTTTAGAAAATTACTTCTAGCATACCAAGTTTAGAAAATTGTTTCTAGCATTACTAGATTAACTATCACATGAAAGATACATTTCTTGCTAGACAGCCAATTGTTAGAAAGAGTTGCTACCAAAAAAAAAAAAAAAATTCTTCTCTTACACAATGCCTAAAGCGCATGGATTTTGAACGGTTTATATTGCATTTGAAACACTTGGAACACCAGGAAAAATAGCCAGAGGTATAGGTAAAAACACAGTTAACTTTTTCATGGTCACTTATTTCCAAAGATAACTCTTAACAGCTCTGAGGAGGAATGTATTGTTCCCCTGGAACACAGCTGTGTCCTCCCCTTGAACCCTAAAGGCCAATGGCTTGGCATCACTCACAGCAGAAGCGCACATACCAAGCGTACTCCCGTCGCGCAATAATTCGAAAGCGTTTTCCCACTGGGTAGTTAATCAGAAGCAACAGAATATGAAAAGTCTCACGTATGGAGAACCAGCAAGAGGAGGAGCGTTCGCGAAGGAGGCAAAGGAGGGAATGACAGAAGAGGATGTCCCAGCCACGTTCAGCCTGGCCAAACGTGAAACATCTCCCGCCCGCTGGCTCCTGGAGGACCAGGGCACATACGGAGACTGCTACAGCGCAGCAAGATACCCGAGTGTGGGTGCAATGAGATCTGACCATCAAGAAAAGCTAAAGGTAGACATAGCATTCTCCTCAGTTCCTTAAATAAAGTACATTTCTCTTACGCTTTTGAGACTGATTTGTTTCAGTCAGCCCCCAGCCCCCCCCCCCCGCAACAACAGGTACTCATAGAAGTAACCCACCAACCATAATCTTTCATCGTTAAGTGATCCATCACTAAAAACAACCCTGTTGAAGAGAAAAAGCATGTCAGTTAAACGTGACTTCCAGAATTTCTTCCACATTATGTTTACCATAAAATCTCTTGATGCTCTCAACATCATTTTCTTTTTCGGTCTGAGTCTTCCAGCTTAAAAAACTCATTTCTTCAGTTGTTGAATTAGTTTAATTGTTAGGTATGTCATAATATTGCCTCCAATCCCAACAAATACTGGTATGAAATAAACATGCTGTAGGATCTGGTACGGCAGATTTTTATCTTGTCCCCGTTTACTACTTTTTCATTACATCTCTAGCAGCTCTAAATGACTTTCCAAAATTAAAATAGGCAGAATGATCACTCGCTAAGGAAAGAAACTGAGCTCTCAAACAAGCATATCCTCTCCTTTCAAACTAGTCTTAGAGGAGAAGGAAGACTAATATCTGGACAAGAGATAGTGTACATCTTTAAGGTTTCTCATTGCTTAGTCCGTCCGTGGAAGAGGCAAAAATTTACTTCAGGACTTGTTGTATTATTTTCTTATCGCAACAGAGCAAAACAGTTTAGTGGAGATATCCAAGTGCATTGGCATGCCCCTACAATCTATCTAAAATCCACCTCGAGCAGAGATGATCACAAATTGTATATACCACTATATCTTGAGTGTTTCTTAGCTGACGTACAGGCCAAGCATACTCTGTCTTTGACTGCGTTTTAAATTAGGTCTCCTTTTAACATCAGGTATGTGCAAGTGTTTAATTTTCCAGCTATATATTTGGACTTTCGTTAGATCTATTTGTCTTGATATTTTATTATTTTCCTTTACATACATTTTACTCAGTTTTAACAGTATTCCTACACCATTTATTTTACTAAGCAAAAGTTAGGTTTCACACTTTTAAATAACATTCACTGTAATTACTTTCTCTCCTCCCCTCTCAGCCCAGGGGGTGACTTTCATGTATTAGTTTACATTTTAAACTTGGCTTTCATATATTAGCTTATATTTTAAACTTAAGAACATAAAATAGAAGCTCCTGTATGTTTAATGATTGTTAATTTTAAAAGAAATCTAGTTTATCAAAGTCCTCAGAAGGTGAACTTCAGAAAAATAAAATATTTCTACAAAGACATTTAACAAAAAAAAAAACGCCTAAATAGGTAACAAAGGCGGGGGGAAATCTGAAGGAACCTAACCAAAGAAAGGGAAAAAGCTCACATTGCTTATTTAGGATACTCAAAATCCTAGATGTTGAAGATCCTATCTACTTCATTGACCTACCTGAATCAGGGAGTCTGAAGCTGCTGAAGATAGGATAGTAACATTACAACTCCTTCCATTTCATTTATGTACCTTTCAGAACAGTGTCTGTTGCTTCCAACTCACTGAATCTGTCCAGTGCTTTTAAAAGCCTTTGTATAGCTAGTTATTGACTGGACTATGATGGAAACATTGCAACACTCAAAATATGAGACTTGGTCTCCTGTCCTGTAAACACCTACCTTCAGCTTACGCACGCCAAATGACTGAGAGCAAGGACTAGTCATAACAACAGTAACAGACTCCATTAAAAAAATCCATATTATATTTATTTCTTCAAGTAGTAGTAATAAATGCTGGTCAGAGAAGTATACCAAAGGAACAGAGCCATTTGGGTGAATAGCACCTTAGATGCCAAAATAAATGGGAAAAGCTGACTCGGCACTGTCACAGAGGAATCAAATAATAAGTAACAATAACTGACAAAAACTTTTCAGCAAAAGAGGGAAACTGCACCTTAATCGACACGAAACGAGCTAACAACACAGGCAGTTTAAAAAAAAAAAAAAAAAAAAAAAATCCCTCACCTGAGTCTTTCAGTAACTCCTGTACCTAAAAAGAGAACTAAAGGTACCGAATGTCTATCTTTGCTCACTGGAGCTGTGATGTTGGACCACCCCATGTGCTTACTGATACCTTGACTATTACAACCCACCTACCAGTCAACGTTGCCTCATAAGCACTGATGCTGAGCACAGGCAGGTTTTACTACCATCCTCCCCTTTCCTCCTATACAAAACTTTAAAGTTTAAGGTCACGAGCACCTAACTGAAAATTAATGCTAAGTTGCCACGTGTCCGTGTTTTAAGCACTAGAAGCCGCATTCATGCTTACAAAGTTTATGGAAATTACAGCAGCAAAAGCCAGAACTGAGACTCAGGTCCTCTGTAGTAACAGATTTTGGCCAACAGAGCTCACAGTCTAAACTCGTCACGGGATAAAACGGAAATCAATACCAGTGACAGCGCATCAGCGGCAGAGTCGGTAAGAAAACCTCAACTTTACAACTCTCACGCCAACGCGCTTCCTACTCTGGTTCACATCGGCTCAAATCGCATCATCTAGGGCAGCCTTCAAGAATTAAATTAACCGACAGAACACTTTTGACAGGACAAGCAATTTGATTTTACGAGCATCAGGATCTCCCTCACAGTGTGTCCCGAATCTTAACAGATTAATTTCTTAAGCAGAACAAACCGTGAATTAGTGGTGTTAAAGAGATGCCACACGTTTACCATCCTTGCATTTAGTCCTACAGTATTTCCACGCTTCAGCGACGTTAGCATCTGTTTTTATGAAAGCAAACGTACAGAGATTACACAATGGATCAACAGCTACATAACAGACACCACCACCACCACGACAATCTGCATGGTACGACTGTTGTCGTCCCACGTTCCCGTCTCCCCTTCCTGGCTTTTACGCTTCATTCTGCAGGCTATTTCTACTACCTCAGCCTACGCCGCGCAGAGCGCTCTTCTTCCGAGCCCTCGCCTCACCTCACGGCTACAACAGGCCTCCGCTGCGCAGACCGTACCAGAAAGCACACTCGCCATCACGTGAGCGACGGCCCTTCCGCAGCCTTATAGGTATTAATTATCTGCGTTGCGGGAGCAAGCGTGAAGCGCGGGGACGTCGCCTCAGAAAGAGCACCTCGTCCAAGAGCAGGGTCTGGAAAACCAGCAGGCCACCGAACCCCCCCGGGGACCGCCTTTTTCCTCCCGCACTCCCTACAGCGGGTCCTATAATAGACAAGAGTTAAGCACAGGCATTGTTGATGATGCTAAGCTGCAGAGACGGGAGGAGGAGCCCGGAGCAGGTCAGACCAATAGCAGGGAGAACAGCAGGCTCTAAATTGGCGTTTCTTCCTCGGGGTTCGCATGGGGCAAGAAGGCAGCGGCGGCTCAAGAGGCGGGCAGGGCCGGGCGCTGCCGAAGAAGGGCAGCCCCGAGCGGAGGCGGCGCGGGAGGGCGGAAGGCCGGCAGCGCCAGCGCGGCTGCGGGCGGCGAGCCCCCGCCGCTCGGAGGCTCCAG
>JANHGO010000042.1:105870719-105930389 GCA_024606505.1 Aquila spilogaster
TGGCGGGAGGGGACCGGCCCTCTGACAGGGGAACACCATGGCGGGAGGGGACCGGCCCTCTGACAGGCGTGCGGCGGCAACCGGGCGCACAAAGCGGCTTCGTGCCCGGGCCGGGCCGCGGCGGCAGAACAAAGAGACAACATGGAGGAGACGGAGCGGGGGAAGGCGAGGCGCGGGGGTTCGCGGGGCGGCACTCACAGGAATATGGTTACTCATTGAAGACTGTAGCCTGATCATACAGCCGGGGTGCGGGCGCCACCGCCGGGGGCAGGAGGAGCGGAACCAGGAGGAGGCGGAGGCGCTGGAGGCCGCGGAGCTGCCGGAGGGGGTTCGGCGGCGGAGCGGGGCTGGAGCATACAGCTGCGACGGCGGCAGCGTACGGCTCTGCGGCTGGCGCGGCGCGGACGCGGCGACACAAGGGGGGAGCCCGGGCGCCGCCTCCTGCACTAGCGCCGCAGGGCCCGCCTCTCGCTGGCGCGCGGCCTTGACGAGCAGCGCTCTCGGCCAATCAGAGATGCCACCCGCAGGGTGGGGCGGGTGCTGGGCCTCCTGGGGGCGTGGCTTCGCAGGGCCGTGCGAGGGCGGGCGGGCGCCGAGAGGCAGAGGCGGCCGGCGCGAACCGGTTGCTGAAATGAAGCGGGCGGCGCCGGCGCCGGGGCGGATGCGGGTGGCGCGGGGCGCTCGTGATTCGCCTGCAGGGCCGGGCTGGGGCCACGGCCACGGCCACGGCGGGCGGCCGTTAGTGGCTGCTTCACTGGCAATTGCGAAGGAGGGGCTCAGAGCGCTTTCCTGTGCTTCAAACAGAGGCACTTTTTGTGTTGGCTGTCACGTGAGAGAGATGTTACTCAGAACTGCGTTACCTTTCGCTCCACCCGTGTTGAGACGGCACGAGCGCAAGCTACTTTCTGCCTGGGAGCCGAGGAAATAAAAACAGCCTTTCTGCGCTATAAATACCTCCAGCCCGTGTTTATTTACGCTTGCGTTTTGTGTTTACTGACTGACTCGAGGTGTGTCTGGTGAACTTGTGGCTGCTTACACTTCTTAGCTTAGAACTTGAGAACATGCTCAGAATACTGTAAAATAAGGATCCCAAGGTTATCGTCTGCTTGGGATACCGTTTGTTTGTTGGTGGTTACAAAGTTAGGAAGGTTTTCAGGGAATAAAAGAGAAAACGCAGACAAAGCTTCCCTCTTGACAATGAAGCTTGAGGAGTTTGCTTTGGACAGAGCTGTGAGACAGGTTGAACAGCTCTCTGCCTCCTTTAATTCGTGCTGCTTTTTCCTCCAACAATGTACGCTCTTGTTTACTGTTTCATTGCACGTTTAACTGATCACAATTTTAGGATCAAATTTCTTTTTGCTGCAACAGCCTTTTGGTACTCTACCGCAGTAATTTACACTGGGAATAAGGGTCACTGAGGATCACTGGCACTGTCTTTGAAACTATATTCCCTCAGGTTTAGCTCAGAAAGGTCTAAAACCTTTATTTATTTATTTATTTATTTTTAATGGAAACAGTGTTTGTATCATTTAAATATTTATATCACTTTGCAATACGATAGTCCCTATCTGGACCCCTTTGTTGCAGTCAAGTATGTCATACTAATCACCCTTTAAGATGCAGTCCCTGTGCTTTCTGATCTAAGATGACAAGAGTTACTTGGAGTATTAGAAGAGAGTCGATAAAGTAGCCTGCCATTTCATACAAGGGTATTTACTGGAGAGACAGACAAGAACAGTTACAAGTCCAAACCGGTGTACTGATGAGGGAAAGTGGTTTGAAGAGGTAGGAAGTAACAAAGAAAGTGAGAAGACTCCTGAAGAATTTTAAATAGAAGTACTTGTAAAGAGAAACCCGTGGGAGAACCTGTGGCAATTATCATTAGGAAAATGGATGTATCTTTTATGACAAGAGGCTACAATAGGAAAAAATTGAATACTGCTTTCAACCTTCTTGTTCAGCAGTGCCAAGCGCAAGGTGCTGCAATTGGGTCAGGGCAATCCTGTATCAATGTACACTGGGGATGAATGGATGGAAAGCAGCCAGACAGAGAAGGACTTGTGGATATTGGTGGATGAAAAATCAGTCATGAGCCAGCAGTGTGTGCTTGCAGTCCAGAAAGCAAATCGTATCCTGGGCTGCATCAGAAGACCTGGGTGGCTAGCAAGGTGAGAGAGGTGATCTTGCCCCTTTACCCTTACAAGAACCCACCAGGAGTACTGCATTCAGTTCTGGGGTCCTCAGCACAAGAAAGATGTGGACCTGTTGGAGCAGGTTCATAGTGGGGCTACAAGAACAATCGGAGGGCTGGAGCACCTCTCCTGTGAAAACTGGCAGAGAGCTGGGTTTCTTCTTCCTGGAGAAGAGTTGGCTCTGGGGAGGTCTTATTATGGCCTTTCAGTACCTAAGTGGGGCCTACTCGCTTCACCAGGGAGTGTAATGATAGGGCAAGGAGTTTTAAACTGTAATAAGGTAGATTTAGATTATGCATTAGGAAGAAAATACATTCCTGTGAGGGTGGTGAGCACTGGAACAGGCTGCCTGGAGAAGCTATGGATGCCCCATTCCTGGAAGTGTTCAAGGGCAGGTTGGATGGGGCTTTGAAAAGCCTTTTCTAGTGGAAGTTGTCCCTGCCCACAGCAGGGGGATTGAAACTAGATGATCTTTAAGGTCCCTTCCAACCTAAACCCATCTATGATTGTATAATTATTATTATTTTTTTTTTTGCTAGTACCTGGTTCTATGGGATTTGTAAAAGTTATATACTACAAAGAAATATCCAAATCTGAATTTGTTTCAGTATCAGTTGCATACTGTTTTGCTGTAGTCTCACTGAAACTGGTTTTTATGCATCCTAATCCTTACTTAAATTTGAATGAAATTAGGGGCATTTCATATTGATACTAAAGCCATGCCTGTTACTAAACTGTCTGTATAGAACTAGTGTACACATTGAAGAGTTTTCTAGTTAGATCTTTGACTTGCTGATATTAACTATAGGTTTTTGTGGTGAAATTTCAGACGGCTGTGTTCATGCCCATGTTATGCCAATGTTTAGAAAGGTGAAGTGGGTTGACCATGAACTGGTTAGACTGTCATCTAATGGAGAACTTATCTATGACTAAATTGATTAAAACAAATGAAAAAGAATTAGAGGATAAGAATATAATTAGTGCAAATTGATTTAGTTCTAGGGAAAATAGCTATTGTCAAAGAAAGCTGGTTTAACGCTTTGATAAGATTACAAGATTGGCATGAAAGTAATAGTGTGTCTGGAACACTAAATGTTCATGTTTTCAAACAATTTTATCAAAGGAGTATAATCAATTATCACTGAAAAAAAAGACTGATGCAAAGACTGATAAATAGCAAGTAGCAATGATGTTGAAGTAATTATGAGGTTGTCTAGCAACTGTGTCCACTCAAAAATGTATTTAGGTATAGCCACAAGCAAGGTCACACAGCTAGAACCTGGAACAAACACAAATTTTGTAAGTTTTTAAGAATGCTACTGTTACATTGAAGAGAGTCTGGAACTCAGAATGGGCACCTAAGTCAATATGAGTCAAGTGGCGTGGTAACAGTAAAAGTGATCCTTATGTGATCTGTTTATAAGTAGTAGGAAATTATGAGAAGAGTTAGAGATATTTTTATTTTTATATAGCATTGATACTGACTATTGAAATACTATATGCAGTTCTGTTGGCCCTTGACTTCTCAAATTACCTTATTTTCTCATTAAAAGAAAAAATCCTGAAGCCTGTGCATGACCTTTGGCTACTTGCCCTATTACCTATCCTTTCCTTTACTCTTACCCTTTCTTAGCCCCTTTTCTCCTCCCTCCTCAGGTTACGTTCAGTGCTGTGGTCTCTCTTAGATTCCATGATCTTCTGGCTTTCTGGTGAAAAGGGCAATGGAGTGGGAGAGGCCGCAGGACAGCATGAGGCACAAGTCAATAGTTTGTGTAATCCTTGTGCTTGAATTGTGATTGATCCAGAGACTTGTTTTAGAAGAGACATTGATGTATCGATGAGACTGCAGGTTGAGAAAATATTTGAAGACTGGAAAAAGTTACTGAGACATGAAGTACTCTTTCTGTTTAACTCAAAAAATAGATTCAGAGATACCTCACAGGGAGAAAATACTGACTCCTGGAAGTTTCTTAATTTGAAAAGAAAGATGAAATGAATGATAAGAGGTCAGACAAAATAACAGGCTCTGAAAAAAATAGAGGTTATTGAGTTCCATACAGGAATAATTGGTGAAATTTCACAGAATGAGATACAAAGGAGATCATAAACTACAAAATAAGAAATCTTAAGAAAGTCTAATAGGAAAAAAAGGGTTTTAGTAGCAGATGCTTTATTTGTATTTATTTAGCTAGCTCAAATTCCTCATGATATTTACATCACATTAGAGATACATAATTTCTTAAATTTTGTCTTACATGAAAATTCTGCCTTTAGTATTTCTGAAGTTCATTAACATTTACCATTTAACTGCTGCTTTGTACTTTTGGCTGATGATCTTTCCTTTGTGTACATGAAATTCTTCTGAATTTCTGTTTCTTGCCCTTGTCATTTTAAACTGTCATCTTCATTTCCACAGCTTGATCTCTTGTTTATTCCATTTTTGTTAAGTATATTTTACTCATATTGCCTGATGGATGTCTCCGGTCAAAGTCTATTCTCAAACTGCATTCTTTGATTCAGTATCTTAAAAAGTCTCTTGACTGTTTTCCACTATAGACTAAAACCATGAGTTTTTTTCTCTCCTATGCCTCAGTTTCACTCTACAGAGCAGTGGGGATGCCTGTTCTATTTCCATGGGCCTGGGCCAACATGGTCACAGCAAACATCTGAGCCCTCTGTTGCTGCACCTAAGGAAGCTGTTCTGGTAGAAGACTGATGGAACAGACCTGTGCTTTATGCTAGAGGGAGGAAACTTTCTGCTGTGGAAATTTCTCCACTGATATGTTAGAGATATATTTGATGTGTTTGTCCCTTTGAGTGGAATAAAGGGGTTAAAGTGTGACACAGAGTTAAGCTTATAGTAGGAGATGAATTTCTGTTGCTCTAGCATATTATCAAAACTGAAAGACTTCATACTTTCTAGACTCTGTAGTTTAGTTTATTTTTCCATACATGTTTATTAAATTCTGAAATCATTATCAGGGTTTGGAAGAGACTTCTTCACCCATTAATGTAAATAAGCATTTCATATACAGGGTGTGGTATGCTAAAGATTTCAATATGGCATTACGATCTTTGGCTGCATCTTGTCTATATGCTTTAATGACAGTTAGAGTTTTCCACTTTCAGCTTCTAAAACTGGTTCTGGTTTTGGCAGAGAAGGTAATATCTGTTTCTGACTGGAACTCAGTATTATCAGCCATAAAAAGATTAGAGGAACTGAAGTAAATTGATACCTCTTAAGTACAAGGACACATTGTGCAGTCCTTTTTCAGTTGTTTATCCAGAAAATTCAGTGGATTTCTCATGTTGCTTTTGTTTATTCAGTAAAATATTGTCTCTGTTATGGACTTCATTTCCAGTATGTGTTAAAACATTGGAGTTCAGCAAATGAAAGATTATTCGTGACTGAAGAAGTAATGTAAACCACAGCCTGATCTTCAAAAGCCATGTGCATCCTATAGTGGAGCTGTCACTTTGCAGGTTTAACATTTATAATTGGCACTTAGGTAACAGATATTCCAGGTAGATGGTGATTTAAGCAGTGTTATAGGAGTGATTTGAAGGAAAAAGTCTCAATTTTTTTTTTGAAAGATACCACTCACAATAAGTGTTCTGTTCTTATCCATTTTTACAGTGTACCTACTTATTTATTCCTATTTAAGCAGCCTAAGCCTATACTTGTTGATTTCATTTATGTTAGATTTTCTCTACACTCTTTTAGGAACAATCCAATGGTCTGACATTTTGGATATATCACAGTGTTTATCTCCACAAGCTGTTCAGGCTGACAGCCTGGGAATATTTTCTGAGGACATTAGGACTGAATCAGAGCCTAGCCATAGGGATGACAAACAGAGCCTTTGGTGCTCTCCCTCTTTGCTCTGACAGTGTAGGAAATTGTGGAGTATAGATCCTATACAGCTACTGTTACAAAACTGAAATCTAATTCTGATCTTTCTGTTACTGACTTGCACCAATGCCACCCATGAAGGCTGATATGCTAGTACTTTAATAATAATATCTTTAACATTTTCATGGCAATTACAAGAGTATACAGCAATTATACAGTGTCGTAACTATTCCTATTGAAACATTATTCTGGAAGAACGTGAAAATACATTTATGCTTCTGGTCTAAAACATTAACCACAGATTATATTGCCTTGAGCTGTTAGTGCTGCAGCCACCATTAAACAGTAATCTCTCCTCAGTCTGTTCAGGCTGAAGAACAGTGGAGTTGTGTTGTTTTTTTTTTTTCTATGTACCATTAGCTTTTAGTATTCCAAGTCTGTATGGGTTAAAAGATGTCATGAAAACGTCTGTAGAAAAGTTCTCAGACTTGAGTTTATTCCATTTTATTCACTACAGCTATCAGTCACTCACTGCCTGTTCAGCAGTGACTGAGACAGGAGAACATTACAGGTCCATTCATATAATTCATTATATGCTTCTGGCATTTGATGAGCTGTACTGTCACTATATTCAAAGTTTGTCTTGTCATTTACTGTCATTTATTATAATGAATTGCTGCCTGTAATTTTAATTCTGATGTTTAAATTAAGAATTGATAGACAGAAGCAAAAGCTGATAACAGAAGATCTGTTGCAGTTCAGTTCTATGCTCAAACACGAACCTATGCTGTTAAATGGAAATTAAAATTATTGTACAAGATAGGAATAGAAAATAAAAAATACTTTTTTTGTTTGGCATTCATTTTGTCTCTTCTTTGCTTAATGAATATTTCTCCTTTGTATAGTACCATAATTGTCAATGTATTGGAAAGGATTACTTGTTCTCACACCTCTGAAGTTTTGAATTTAACAGGAAAAAACAAATCACCTGAAAAACAAAATATGTGGAATCCTATGAATCAAAACTCACAAACACATTAAGACAAACTAATAATAGGAGAAAACAAAGTTTATTTCAAAATCATATTGGAAGCCATAACTCTGTACAAGGGGAAATTTTCTGTACTTCCTCAGATAAATACAGCAGATTGTCCATCTTGTTTTAAACAGGAAAGCAGCTGAGAACTATCATACTTCATGGTCAGATGCTGAGAATTAGTATCTCTTCTTTCTTTTGCCTTTAGCTTGAGTAAACTGATTCATCAAAACAGAAGTATGCTAAGTCTTGCTTACGTTATTTTCATTTGATCTTACAGCTAGTGGGTAGAGACTATCATTAAGCACGAAGTTTTTGCAACAGTGATATTCAAATGATTTTGTAGGCCTTATGCTATTTTGCTTTCAGTCTGCCAGATGAACTCTGCACAAGCCTTCACAGATGCTATGTGTGTAATTAAGTCTTTTCCCAGGACTTGAATAGAACATTGCTTTGGCCAGCAGTCTTGTTAACATTGTTGGCCAAAATAATAGATACGAAACTAGTGGTGGGGACCCCTACCCTATTGAGAATATGAGGAATAATACATTGTGGTTTGTCTGTGCAAGTAGTTTATTTATGCTGAAAGACCACCTTTGTGACCCTAATGATATATGCCTTTACAAGAAATTTCAAACTTGAATTTGCCATCAATTATACTTTAAGATAGAGCCGTGGTTGCAGCGGATTTCATGGCCATCCATTTTGTAATGAAAACACTATGATAGTGTTTTTGTTGTTTTCAATTTTCTTCTCACCATCCAGTATTGTGCAAAAGGCATCAAACATCACATAAATGCATCCACCAAAACATAAACACTTAGAACTGGAGCACGTCTTTTAATTTCAATAGTACAAAGGAAGAATACTAAAAGAAATACAAAGGAGAAATAATTCTTTGGCTTTGTTCCTAGAGATACACTACTCTGAAGGACACTAAGCAAACTGGGATATATCTTTGCAGCCATTGTAGTGTTGAGATATATATTGTTTATGGAATTGCCACTTGATGTGACTTAAGATGGCCTGAATAGATGTGAGAATATTCTGCCTTGTAGATGTACCCTCTGTTGGTAATCATCACAGTAAAACTCATGTCCTTGATGCTGGCGTTTGGAAACAAGGGGAGAAGGATCAGAAGGGTAAAGAGCTAAGTTCTAAGCCTTACTAAATAGGTTATGACAAGTAATTCAGAAAACAAACAAACAAACAAACAAACAAAAAAAACAATTTATTTAATTTATTTACAAGAATAGAAAAAGATGAAGTCGTTCTTTGAGAGGTCAATAAAACCATTACTTCCTGAAGAGTCTCTCTCAGACAGTTTTGAAAGTTTTCAGTACCCCTAGAAGAAACTCTATGCAAAGTCCTCCTAGTTAGTAGTAGAAGAAAATTCTTAGGATACAGGCAAGATGGATGTAAAACTGATAAATGCAGAAACGATCACCAGTACAGCTTGGAAACAGACTTAAATTTTCACTACACAGTGTACACTTTTTGATTAAATCAAACTCTAAAATATTACATCTTCCTTGTCACCAGAATTTTTAGGGTTTTACTAAACTCCATTGCAGAAGACATCATAAAATTCCCAAACTTTTAATATCTAGGCATGAAGATACATTTTAAGATTTCATTTTGTTTAACTATTGTAACCAACAAGAAACAGTCTGGAAATGCTTTCAAAAGGCTGTGCAATGTGATACCAGAGCTCCACATACACTATTTCTAAGAATTAATGCTACAAACTCTCACAAAAACCTCTGAAAATGGGTGTGTTATGCTGCTCAGTGGCTGCAAGCCTCTGCTGTCTGTATAGCTGGGCTCAAAAGTGATCTCCGTGAATCATACATTTCCTGAAGCCTTTCAACCTGTTAGTGACTCACTAAGTCCAGACTTGAACAGAAGCGTTCAGAATCGCAAATTGTACAGGATTAAAGGTGTAAAACTTGTTCTAAACTAACTATAATACAGTGAAAGGTAATGCGGGAATCACAACTTGGTTGAAGGTGCTATTGTGTGTTCAAATGACCATAAAGACTATTTCATTAATCATCTTGTGGATTTATTTATTTATTTGTTTATTTAGCTATGCTGTTTCCCATTTTGATGTACTGTCACTACCCATATTTAGGAAACAACATCAGATACCCTTTTTTTTCAGTCTTATTTTAGAAAACAGCCTGAAACCTTTGTTTAGGTTCTACTCTGCTTTATTTGGGCACATTCTCACATACAATGTTAATTTTGGAAAAATAAATGGGACTTCATTTGTGTTTAAGAACTGAGGAGGAGGTAAATTCTTCTACCTTTGGAAGTTGTCCTTTAGCTTAAAAAAAAAAAAAAAAAAAACACTTTTCAAAAGCATCTAAATTATCTCAGCAGAAATCGTGTATTCCAGGGCAACTGTGACTTCAAGGTGCCCAGCTTTAGTTGGGTCCAGTGTAAGGGAATTCACAATCTTATTTAGATTTTAAGGATTCCAGTTGAAACCAAGAGAAAAATTAAGAAACTAGGAGTAGAATCAGTGGGATTCAATACAGCTAGCAAGGAGATTTTATCAGACAAAAAAATGCAGTTGAGAAATATAACTTTAATAACTCTCAGTCAGCTCTTGGAGGATGAGAATGAATTTCTTTATTCATACTGCAATTAAAACAAAGGACTATTTTTAAGGAAAATAGGCAGATGCTGGGTTAAAAGTTCTTAAGTGTAACCATGAAACTGATACTATAGCCTCTAAGAAATATTACTAAAAATCACTGATTAGCTAAGAAAAATAAAAGTATAAATACAACCTGCAGATGAATGAAAGTATCAGCAAAGCAAATGGCTCCTCCAGTCAGCTCACAAATACACTGTAGCCTGTACAGTAAGTACCACCAGGATAATACTGCTTGAAACAAACTGCTGTTCTCTTTTCTGTCTTTATCTGTTGTAGCCATGAGCATAGGGAGAAACTTCCCACCTACAGTTTTCTAATTCCCATACTACCACATGCAAATCATTCTCTATCTAGAGCCTGAAGTTTCATGCCTTATTTACTGTTATGGTTATGTTAACATCTTAACTATTTTTGTATGCTGTTTTGTCTTCTTGCACTGCATGTTCTTTGTTTTTAAGGATTTTCATGTGCATATCCCTTCCTTCTGCTTTTTTTCTCTGCAGACATTACAGGAACCAATCAATACTAACAATATTGTTTTCTCGGTCTTATTTGCCACAAGACTATATATATTTATTTTTCTTTATTCCAGTGATCTGAGTCCTTGATCTTGTGCACCAGGCCACACCAATCTTCTTCAGAATATTCTTCAAGGGTAGCTGTTTTCAACCTCAGAGTCAGAGGTGAAATTTTATTACTTCATTTTCCCCCTCTGCATGGTCAGGAATTCCGTTTTATGTTTATCTTAGTTGGTTTTCCTCTCCTTCAGGCCCTGTATTTCTCCTATACAGTCTTTAGCAACGTCCCTTATCAGAGCTGTCCATTCCTGTCTCTGTGTGGTTTTTCCTTGTGCCCAGTGACAGGACAAGGGGTAATGGGCACAAACTGGAACATAGGAAGTTCCATACAAACATGAGAAAGAACTTCTTTACTTAGATAGCGACAGAACACTGTAACAGGCTGTCCAGAAAGGTTGTGTAGTCTTCTCTGGAGATATTCAAGGTATTCAGGTGTCCCACCTGGACACTTTCCTGCACAACCTATGGTGCAACCTGTAGGGAACCTACTTTAGCAGGGGGGTTGGGCTAGATATCTCCAGAGGTCCCTTCCAACACTTAGAATTCTGTTATTATGTGATTCATCTGTCATCTTCAATGTTACTGTGTGGCCAAAATGGTTTAGATGTTACTTTCTTCTAACTTACTGTCCTTGTCTTAAGATAGTGTTGCACTGTATAAGATATAATGTTAATGTATTGTGGATGTTGTTTACCTGGATTTTAGAAAAGCATTTGACACTGTTTCCCACAACATTCTTTAGAAGCTGGCTGCTTATGGCCTGGACCATTCCTTGACTTAAAAAGCTCACTGGGTAACTGGACTAAATGCAGTTCAGTGCTGCTGGCAGCCAGTCACTGATGTGTACCCCAGGGCACAGTACTGGGTACAGTTTTGTTTAAGATTTTTATCAGTGATCTGGATGAGGGAATTGAGTGCAGCCCCAGTGAGTTCACTAATGATACCAAGTTATGCTGGACTGTTGATCTGTTTGAGCACAGAAAGGCTTTGCAGAGGGGTCTGGATAGGCTGCCTTTCTGAGTCCAGCTGCGTGATATTCAACAAGGCTAAGTGCTAGGTCCTGCTCTTGGATCGTAACAACTCCATGCAGTGATACAGGCTTGGGGAAGAGTGGCTGGAGAGTTGTAGCTTCTCACTGCTCACTGTAGCTTCTCACTGCTAGTGAGTTGGTAACAGGAAATAAATTACATTAATCTCCCTGTGCTGAGTCTGTTTTGCCTGTTGCAGTAATCGGTGAGCAATTTCCCTGTCTTTATCTCTGCCCTTGAGCCCTTATTTTCTTCCCCCATTACTTTGAAGACTGGGAGGAGAAAGTAGCATGGTGGAGTTTAGCTGCTCATCAGTGTGAAATCACCACAGTGCTCCAGAGCTTTGTTAGTAATTTACCCACCTGTGAAAACTAATAGGATTGCAGTAAATCAAATGTGACTATTGATAAATATATTCAACCTGTTGACACAATACATTTAATATTCCACAGGACGTGATTTTCTACCTTTATTCAGCAGGATATCAATACATTCTCTTAACTCATCATCCTGATGTTAAATGGCAATACTGTATTTCAGAGTATCAGATTAAATGGACAAGTAGTGTACTTGCAAGCCCTAAGAACTTACGTCTGTATTTCAGACCTATGCAGTTGAATCTAATCTCTTGTATTCAAGTAGAACCTGTGATCTTTGAGCTTGTGGGAGGATTTTCTGCTTTTGCTAGGGCTAAAACCAGACCCTTCCTTCCTGAGGGACAGAAAATTAGAGGAAAAAACTAAAGAATAGCTAAGAATCTCAGAAAGTGACCCAATCCATTTTCCCGTCCCAAGGAGTTGTGGATCAGTGAATATCATTGCTGGCAGATGCTTTTCTAATCTATTATGAATATACTCCAATGTTTGGGGCACCACAGCCTCTCAGGCATCTATATTAGCTCTTTATTAGACTTACTGGGAAAGCATTTAAGGTACAGAAATCATAAGGTACAAAAACTATCATCATTTCACCTCTGCAACAGAAAAAGGTGCATTTGACCTAAAATTATTTGTGTATTTCTAAGAAAAGCAAAATAAATGAAGGGTTTCACTTGGTTTCCAAGCACAATTATGTGGTGGTGTAGATCTTTTACTGTAGGGTCAAGCCACTTCTTAATAAATCAAGACTTTAAATTTAAACCTCTGTTCCTTTTTTCTGAGAATTGAATCTGAATATCTCAGAAGACTAGGTTAATCCTCAAACCGCACTGCTTCTCTAGTATATAGTGAGCGACTAGAGTTACTTCCACTCTAGCAATATGTAAAAATGTTTGCTGGAACGCGTGCCATACCTATTAACTGTCTGTCTTCTTATGCTTTTAGTCTCTAACTTCCTGATTGTTTATCCATTTTATCCATAGTGGAACAATATTATCATTGGTCCAGGATGGTCCAGAATTGACTAGTGATTAGAGAAACAGGAAACTCAGTTTCAAATCAGATTTGTTTTATTTGGGATAATGATTTAAACAGAAGTCTCAAACATTTCAGGATAACATGAACTACTAGTAATTTATTTCTTATTGTTGCATTAAGAAGAGTAAAGAGTTAATGTATATTTCAAACATATTTTAAATGTCAGCATAATGTAAGACTGAACACTAAAAGGCTGGAAATTAGATTAATGCCAATTTAGAAAGGACAAATCCAAGACTGCAGGGTTGATGAAGCTCTGTGGTATTCTGTGAATATACTTGATTATATTTGATATGGGCATAAAGTTAGTGTGACACAAAAACAGGAATTTGGATTCTGATTACTGCCTTGGTGGACATTCAGCCAAGTTGAATCCTTGTCTTCTGCTGTTTATTTAAAAGGTGCATATCTTAATCTTTAAACATTCATTAAAACAAAAAAATAATTTAAAAAAAAAAATGTGGTTTTGACCATACACAACGTTGAAGTAGAAGATTTCAGGCACGATTTTGAACAAAGGGCTAATGCCTTTTAACATGAAAAAGAGATGTCTGGAATCACCATTTTCTGGATTTATTAATGTTTACATTGATTAATAGCACCTGATATCTCCATCTAATTTGGATTACTTAAAATAGTTTTTCTGCTCATGACAACACATGTGGTGTCTTGTTTTTTTTCTGACATTAGAAAAATAACTATGAGAAACAAGTTTAAATTAAGCATTATTAGTTAAATTAATGCTTTTCATGGATCTTTGTCGAATTCATTCTGCTGCACTAAACGGCATAAGAAAGATGTTATCATTCTCCTTCCTGTTGCTAGCAGTTAGTCATTTATTTGATTAAAGAGAAAAGTGTGACAAAGGAGCCTTGGTTCTCTTATCTGGTAAACAGTCCTCTAACTTATAAGGGCTAAAATTGTTTGTTTCAACCTTGTGTCCTTTTGTACACTTTCTGCTGACTTTACATTGCTAATTATGATGTTATTTATGGAACTAAGCCAGACATTGTAAATAGGAAACAAAAGAGGAAATATAATATCAATAATTTCATTACAATCTTAGATATGGATATCCTGGCCCCCTTAAAAGCAAATCTTTTTCATTTGAGTTTTCTCAGTTGAAAAGATGGCAATGAAAGGAACATTATACTTCCCAGAACGTCAGACATGGCTTTGGTCATTTTATAAAGCAACTAATGGATTGTCTACCTAAATCACTGCTGGGATTCTTTAGGTTTAGATTTCTTCTGAAATTAAGCCAACCTGGATCCTTCAGTCTTTTGCTCCTGTGCATATAATTTGCCTCTTATTCTCTGACTACTTTCTTGAATTTAGCTGCCCCAAACAGGGTGCAGACGAAGATCTGTCCATGTTTGTTTGAGTAGAAAAGCTATTTCATGTTGTGTTATTTGCAAGACTTTTGTGTGTGAATCCCAGGAAAACATTTTTCTTTCTTTCTTTTTTTTTTAATAATAAGATAGTGTTTATTCACCTTAACTTGAAAATCACAGTGAGAAATTCTGTCCAGTCATTTTTCTGTTCTACTTTTGGTAAACTTTGAATAAATTTATGCTTCAAACTTGTCTTTTTTTTTTTTAATTTCTTTTAATTTGCAGTTATCTTTTCTCCAATTTGTTTAAACATTCAAATTGTCGCTTAATCTACTTACAGTCTCTAAAACATAGTGTAACATGCAACTGTCATAATTTACTCTTTTATTTGATAATCTAACTTACTGGTTACACATTTTAGAATGTGTAATGAAAATTTCTGTGGTTTTACACTCAGTCATCCCTCCCCTTGCACCATTAGTGTTTTTTTTTTCTTTAAATATTTCTTAAAATAGTTTCCCAAGTTCTTGCATTCATTCTACTTTAGTTTAATCAAGATATTTTTCATTGATTGCTTGAAGTAAGCAAAAAAGTGTCAAAAATGTTTTGCAGGTTGATGCATATAATCTTTCCTGCTTGTCTTCTATCCAGAAGGCCTATTGCTTGTTTTGGAATGAGATTAGATTGGTATAATGGAAGGGGAGTAAATAAGGGGAAACCCTTCCAAATCTTTTTGATTGACTTGTTGAGATCTTAAAATTCCTCGGTTGTTTACTGTGGTATTCTCCTGAGAACCCCAGTTGACTAACTAGTTTATATATTCTTATTCTCCTCGCTGCCTCCATTTGAAAAAGATTATTTTAATTTCTGGAATATTATTTACCTCCTACTGATAGTGTGTCAATTAGAAAATAGGAAACATGAGTATGAAGTTGAAAACAAATTTTAAGCTAAAGACAGTACTTCCCTTTGCAGTATATTAACCTCAGGACAGTTATGCAGAAGCCATTCCATCAATGTATATGAGGAAAAAAATATATTCAGATCTAGCCTATTCTCAAACAAGAATTAATGACTGTGGGTCATGAGTGGAAAGGAATGCTTTTCTGCAATCTGGCATTGCATGGACCATTTCTGGAGAGGTTAGATTTCAGACATATCACTGTCCTCAGGATTTCTTATTGTCTGGACAGCAGGGTTTCAACTTTTCCTGTTGCTATTCTGTGTCACTTACATACTTATCTGTGCTATATATATCATATGGATGCCAAATCCTCAGTTTTGAAAATTTACTCCTGGGGCCAAGTGCTTAAACATTTTATTGTCTCTCTTTTCAGATCTTTGAACAGAAGATGTAATGGGCTTTTAGACTGAAGGGTTTCCAGTTGAAAATACCTGGTGCAAGAAGGTCACAGGAACAAACTGTACTGGAAAGACAGATGCTCTTCAGCCCCAGGGGGAGACCTGGTAGACACTATGGTGAATTTTCTGAGAGATGAGCATTCTGACTACAGACTTACTGGATATTACTGTCTTCTTGCATGTTTAATAGCATCTCCAAAAAAGCAGTGAAGGAAGAAAAAGAATAAATGTGTAGGGTAATTCCCTTGCAACAGGAAACTGATTTCTTGAAATGCTCCCAAAGCTCCCAGTCTGCTGCTTGGCAGAAGTCCATTTAAATATATATACATATATATATATATTGGGACTTTTAAGATCATTACTTCCTATAAAAATTGCTCTTTGTCCCAGAGATCTTTGCCAGCCGAAGTCTAATTTGATAGTGCCTTTCCTCAGGCAGGCCAGATCACATGATCTATAGGCCAGCTGCTGTAGCTGGTAGGCCCACAGTGTGCCATTGCTGCCATTTATATTTGGTATCTCCTAATTGCTGTCAGAACAATTATGTACTCTGAGGGGATCTGAGATAAAGCAGCCCCTATACCTTTTCCTATGAACTATAGAGGCTACAGTGCTGCCTGGCTCTTCCTTTGACCTTTACTCTCCTTTGCCATCATCCCACCAAGCATTCATGACCATCCCAATGCTAGGCAGAATGAATGGTAGTGTAAAATGTTATAAGGAAAACTATTTATAAACTCAACTTTTCTGACAACATACATACTACTACAGAACTCCTCTTTAACATTGTTTTTTGAATAATTCTCACAAAATCCTGAAGAAAAAAGATGAATTTTATTTCTAAAGCATGCAGGGTACTCTAGTACTTTGACTGTGGTCATTGCAGCAGTACAAACAATAATTAAACTCTAGCAAAAAAGATAGGTTTGTTCTCACTACAGGTTCCTTCCATCTTGTTTGCAACCTGTTTTTGTACAGATCACCACAGCTATTTATAAACTGCAAGTGGGAGCTGAGAATAGAAAGGGCTTTGTGTTCATATAATGATAGTGTCAGGAGAGCAATTCTCTAGCTAAATTAGGATGGCCTCTATAAAGTCCTATTTTTATTGTTGTAATACTAATGGTATTTTGGAGACTGAAGTCTCCCAGACATAGGCCCAGCTTTATGTGTTTTATCTCTTCTTATATATAAAAATTAATCAATTTATGTTAAAAAGCCGTATTTTGAGTAAAGCAAAGCTCAGTGCTGTTTTTAATTTTAGCTGTATGAAATTAGTCACAAGGATGGGCTGTTCACCAGAAAATACTAGCAATTTACCAGAGAAGGTCAAATGTTACAATACAATACTGAGGAGCGAATAGGGATGTAGGTGGGACAGATAGGAGAAAATGTTGTCCAAAGACATTGCAATAGTGGAAAATGCAATACAGTTATAGCTAGTTTGCATATGCCTGCAAATGAGCATCTCAGATATATATATATATAGATATTTTTTTTTTTTGCCTTTCTTTTATTCTAGGAAAAAAAGAAGACACTGCACCAGGGAGTGAAGAACCTGAAATTTCCAATCTTTCTTAGTCTTTGCAAGGGAGATATTATAAAAATTTCCAGAAGAAAATTCTTCTCTAACTCATTTCCCACTAAGTTCCAGACCTGGGATAATTACCTGGCATATGTTGGCTCATAAGAAAGAAATCAAAGTAAGATAGGAGATCTTTTTTAACTTGTTTTGTATAACCTGGGAAAAAATGTTGGTGAAACACTAGCTAGAAGCAAATTGTCTCAGTGTCAATTTGAGATCATACAGGACTGTTAGAATCTATCACTGGAACACAAGCCTGTGCAACACCTGTTTTTGCCAAATAGATGTTATCAAACATTGAAAGATATGCAGTTTTAATTTTACTAAAGATTTCTTTTTTTTTTAATCAATCAAAACAACCCTTCTTCATATTTGGTAAGACGCTTGCCTTTCATCTGAACATACCAATTAAGTAACATTAGGACATGTTCAATTTCCTTCTTGAAAATAAGTGAAAGGAGTTTGCAGTTTTGATTTACAATCTTTTTGAACTGGCATTAAAAGTAATGCATTACCACTCAGTTCATGGGTAAAACACCTCTGAATCCTACTATTCATAGTCACTTAACACAAATGTCATAGGACGCAATGGGAAATGAGTCAGCATCAGAGTTACTGTTTTTAACAGTTCTATGGATATGACTAGGAAAATGCAGTTATGGAAATCACAGCTTTTCAATTTCTGCAAAAGGACATTTAGGAATAGTGGAAGTTATAAAGCACTTTTAAAATATAAAACAAATACAGACAGCTCCGAGTTAACATTTGCCCATAGCCTTTTGTTACTGTGTGATGATTTGGAGGTCCATGGAAAGAAAGTCAAAGAGAGATATTAAATTCAGCTGTCAGGCTAGTTAAAAAAAATAATGGAACATAAACAAAGCTAATGACAGGAAGTTAAATAAAAAGAAGGTAAACTTCATTATTGATGCACATGAGAGTTAGGTAAACTCTATTACCCGGATTGAAAACAGGTGCGCTATACTTATCAGTGTCAAAATCTATCACGTTTATCTGGTGTTTTCAGTCTGTCAGTAGTATATGTTGACCATAACCTTATGCCAGTGATACAAATTACTGCTACTATTCAGCTGCTCTAATTTATGCCCAGGTACACACTTGAAGAATACTAATGGGCTCCTACTGATTCTAACCTTTGTTAGCAATTGGAAAAGCCTAGAATCCATTTACACCTGAATTTTGGACTCATAATCAAATGGAGCTCTGCTTACCAGTCTGTGGGGACCCTGAAGTGACATACTGAGAGCTTATGAATTTGTTGCTCAAGTTAAATTAAAGTTAGTTTTCACATACCATTGCTTGTACATGTGTAGTATTCTTTCTCCTTTTTACATACTATATAAGGTCTTCACACATTTTGATAAGGCTAAAGAAGAGTCATTTGTACACTGATGGGAAAGGAAATATGTATTTCAGGATGAATATAATTTTAATATATTTTTAGTAATGAAAGAGTTTCTGGTTTATCAGTGAGATAAAGGACTTTTATTTTGTAAAATTGATTTGCTATGAATTTCTCCTGCTGCTATTTTAATCTTTGTTGATCTGGATTTGTAGTGTCCTCTCAGAGAAATTGTTTTGTATAACCCTTTTCCTTTTTTTTTCTTAGGATTTAAATGATTGCATCAGCTGGATCCCTGAGGTTTTTTTTCAGTCTAGTTTTCATCTTTGGGTTTATTTTTGTTTTACAATAATTGAGATGCTGTTTTCTTGGTGACCTACTTGGCCGTTACAACGTCCAGACTCTCTTTTTGGTTATGCTCTTTTTTTAAAGGCTGTTTCTAGAAATCTGCCTGCTTGCACAGCATGCAAATAAAAAATCAGTTCAAGTTTTCCTTCTGACAGTGTGCAAAATTTACCACAGTATTTGTTACTCTGTGTGGTTTTCCGTATTGGCTTTTACCACAGTATTGGAGGGAATATATAGTCATGTTGTCTTATCAACTCAAAGTTAGTTGATATTGCATATTCCACTTCATTATAATTAAATTCTAATTAAAATGTCCAGCTGTAGCTTTCCTTGGACAATATTTATGTAAATATAACACTTTATTATCAAATAAATATATTTCTTCATTAAACGAGAGCCACACCTGCAAATGGCAACCCAGCGGCAAAACAAAGTAAAAAATATATTCACACTGAGCCCTTTCACATCTCCAGATTTAACACAAAGGACATATTTATGTACCTGATTTTAGCAGGCAATGGTTAAAAGTGTAATTAAGTGTATTGATGTGAAGCACAGGCTGAAATTTACAAACTTCCTCAAGGCTGAGTGATGCTGAAGAAGTGATAGATAAAAATGTCTCTTAGAGCTGAAATGGGACAAGAAATGGCAAACTGTTCCCTATTCTGTTGCTCATTTATCTGATTTTATAGCCTCCAGGCAAAACTCCTTAGGTGAGTGCTTTCTTCACTGGTATACCTGTAGTTTATTTTTCATTCTGGTCATCAGCTGAAAGATTGAACTGTTTATAAACAGACCTCTTTGCTCACCTGGAACAACTACACACATACAGGGAGGAGGCTGCAGAGCAAGGGCGGGCAGTGTTCTCACAGGAATGACAAATCTGAAAGGCAGGGGCAACTGTGAGAAAACAGGCTGTGTAAAACTACAGTCAACAGTCATTAACAACAATTATAAGGAGAAACAATCATGGGAGTCATAACTAAGTTCATTTCTATTCAGGTGCTGTAGAATTTGCCATTCACTACAGACTTAAAGTGCTGCTGTAGCAAAATTCACTGTTTTAAGGACTGTAGACATAGACACAAACATTAAAATGTAAGGTTGAGAAATCAAACATCATAAAGTTTGTAAATACCAGAATGAAAGGTACTTTTGTAATCTTAAATTGGCATCCAAATCCCTATATATAATGATACAGAAACACATACTTAAAACATTGCCTAATTCACTACAGATGACCATGCACATTATTAGAATTCTTTTGTGAATAGCAGATCATTACCCTTCTCACAGATTTTACTGTGAAATGTATTGCTTGTATCTGAAATCATGAAAAATCATTAATTTATTTTCCTAACGGCCATGTGAAATAATGGATAATTTGATCCTTATTTGCCTTGTAGGAAGCAGAAATATAGTGAGGTTAAGGTCGAAAGGATACATTAATTTCATGTGTCCAAGAAGGCTGAGGCCACATTTTTCAAGTAGAGCAGTATTTTTAGCAAGGCATATGTCTAGAGCAGAGGTCCCACTGACAACTGTTACAATCTGAGTGCTTAGCACTGTGTGGCTGCAGTTTTACTTCTTGTACCAAAACTTCTCTAAGGCGAAGCAGCTGTGAACAGCCATAAAAAAATTAAACTGTCTGTGATTCAGCTTAGTCATTCGCTTTATGAGATGGTGCAGGAACAGCCTACTCATCACTACATGCCTTGTAAAGCTTTAATGTGTTCAATGGGTGTGGAATTTTAGGGACTTGTACTGTTATCACACAGGTCTTGAGGGGCACATTTGAGTTTTTAAAGCTTTATCATGTAAACATTCGAGATGGAATTTCACAGTGAAAGGTCTGTCCTTGAAATGTCCACATCTTGCTCAAGTTTAAAGCCATTGTACAAACCCCGGAGAGGAAGACAATGGGAGAGTGAGATGGGACTAAAATATTGTAAATAAAAGATACCTTCCTCTCTGTTTTTTTTTTTTTTGTTTGTTTGTTTTTTATATACGTAGAAAACAATCTGTTCTTCCTTATTCTCTCCACCAAACAACTAAATTGTTATGGCTAACAGTTTCTGAAAGTTTCCAGGCTCAGACAGGTTTCCAGTATGGAAAATGTCAGCTTCAACAACAATAATTATTGCTGGGCAAGTTTAAAACAATAGATCCAACTTCTTCTAAGGGAAATATATTGTCTGTGGCTGTATCATCCACCCGCCCTTAAAGTAATTGTAGGGCCTCATTCTGCTCTACATTACATCAATATAAGTCCAAAATAACTTCAATTTTGTAAAAGAAATATCAACGCAAAAGAGCTATCAAATAATTAAAATAATTTCAAATGAGAAATTATTTGAAATAATTTGGTTAAGAAATGTTGTGTTTAATGTAAATGTAGTCAATACTTAACAGCTAAAAATGAGGTAATGAAATAGGGCTTCTTTATCTCTTTAAGCATTGAACAAATATTTCTAGGACCAGTTGCATTTCCAGACACATTCTGGTTATTTTTCTGTGAGTAAGCCTCTCATTTTGTGCATGCTCGGTGTCAGAAATGTGTCTGAACAATTTCTTTTTCCAACATGCCTTCAGTTATCTGCATCAGAAATCCCAAATAAGCAATTTAATTTTCATCAAAACCTTTTTGTTTTCCAAAACATCAATCCCTCAGCTAAAGCACATGGAGAAGTGTATAATTTCTGTATATGCTGTAAAATGAAATCCACTGGTGTTCATAAAAGAACAATCACATTCCAAAGGATCAGATATCTCTTGCACTTTTATTGTGTAAGTCAGCAGTTATTTCAACAGAAAAGACATGACTTTTAAACTGAGACAAATGGGACAAGTGGACTAATTTTACTGACATTACTTAGAATTAACACTCTTAGGGCAGTTACTTTTCTATTTTCAGAAGTAAGTTGGATGAGAATACAGAACTTAGTGTATGTCAATAAAGAGAAGGAAAGGGTTTGAACTTGAAAAAAATACAAAATGGTCCCCCTTTTTTTTTAATTTTAGCACACTTTTAGGTGAAATGTCTATGAATTATAAAGAGGATTGTGGTCAGGACTGACTTTTGCCTTACTGCTGCTGCAGCAAGCGCAACAGTATCTTAGCAAGACCATCATGACTCTTATCCTGTTTATGCTGCCTTTATTTTTATCTTTTTCCTAACTGGATATTAAAAGTATCAGATGGTGTCTTGGACTTTGCATGTATCTGGAGCTAAGCCAAACCTTATGTGCATCATACATTTCAGTGGCTTTTCATCATAGCAGCAGCTGACATGATTTCTGTGTATCCTGTCTTTGAACTGTGACTTGTGTACTAGTTCCTCAAAGAAAAATCCAGTCTGTTTCATTGCTAATAACCTTGTTAGTCCACTTTAAGTTTCATGCAAACATTAATTTAAAATCATATTACTTTGGTAATAGGAAAAATATGCGGAAAATATATTACATTTTTGTGAATTTATTTACGGAATTGATAAAAAATATTAGGCTTATTGTGAAATGCTTGGCATTACAGATATTATTGGCATTATATTCATTACTGGTTTCTGTCGAGGCTTCTTTGAAATCCAAGGAGAGTTGTGTGGGGCTGACTTCTTTTTCTGAAGGAACCAAAAGCCCCAGTTCCTCTTTTACCTCACACACATTAATGTTTAAACAGGTCTTTTGTTGTTGTTGTTTAATAAAAGTCACTTCATGAAATAATATTGGTTGATATGTCAAATCTCTAAATTTTGTGAAATCATATATGTTAATGGACATAAAATGTATACTGTATGTAAAAATAATTAGTTAAAAGTGCATGATTTTAAATTTCATTCGTTTTGCCAAATGTAACTTTTACAGTATGACCATAGAATGTGTTTCCTTATACTTGTGTTACACATATGTGAATTACTAGTATGTGTTTTCAAGAAAATAATCTCTTTGCTTTCAAGGAAGGGCTGTCTGAATAGAAAACCAGAAATACTTAAAGAGAAAAAAATGTCTTCTTTGCCACTGATTTCAAGAGGATCTTAGCAGATGCCAGGAATTTTAATTACTTTAATTTTTTAATCAATGATGATCTTAAGTAAAGAATCCTAAAATAATAATTAATTTTTTTTTAATAATCATTTTAATCGCACACCTAAATGGAAGGAACAAAGCGCTTTAGAACTTCTCATTTTTTTTTTCATCAGGAAAGAGACATGAATATTTAAGGGACATTTATAACATATTACAAATAGGTTACTTTTTATATCTATTGTAGAAAATTTGCAAATATTATAATGATTTTGTGATGCACTCTAGGTATGATGTAAGTACTGTATTTTCCCTGCTTGCCATGAATTGCTCCACTGTGAATGACCCAACCCCACTGACTATTAGCAAAATCTCAAATGTCAGACCTTATATCCCTGTGTTTAAGTTTGGAATGCTTTAATACGAAGTGGCCATATATCCTGAGTTGCTCTCAAGAGTCTCATAATGCAAGAATATCCTGACAAACAGAAAAAAAAAACAAACAAACTAGGTTTCCTTACTGAAGCTGGTTAACTGAATTAAAATAATTATCTTTTTTTTTTTTCCCTCTGGATCTTTAACCTGAATCATCTTCACACTCTTGGCCACACAAATAAATGCCCACACTCAGAGAGTTGCAGTCTGTGGCTCAATGTTCAAGTGGAGATCAGTGACGAGTGGTGTTCCTCAGGGATCGGTGTTGGGACTGGTATTATTTAACATCTTTGTAGGTGACATGGACAGTGGGATTGAGTGCACCCTCAGAAAGTTTGCAGATACCAAGTTGAGAGGGATGCCATCCAGAGGGACCTGGATAGACTTGAGAGGTGGGTCCATGCCAATCTCATGAAGTTCAACAAGGTCAAGTGCAAGGTCCTGCCCCTGGGTTGGGGCAATCTCAAGCACAGATGCAGGTTGGATGGAGAATGGCTTGAGAGCAGCCCTGAGGAGAAGGATTTGGGAGTGTTGATTGATGAGAGATTCAACATGAGCCAGCAATGTGCACTTGCAGCCCAGAGGGCCAACCATATGGATATAGAGTGAAATCTCAACTTTGGGTGGTCAACCTGATTAGGTTTAGTCCCTTTATGTAAAATACTCTATCATCTTTAACTGTCTAACCAACATGACAATGTCAAGCCAGGATTATGCAAAAACAGAAAACCTCCTAGGCAGCATGATTAATTTTGTGTTCTTCCAGATGTAGAAGAGTGAGAGCTGCCCCCTTTCCAATGGTTGAAATTCTAATTTCATGGTCTTTCCTTTTGCTCTTCATATTATGTTTGATAAAACAGAAAGAAGGAGATAGTAGTGGGAAGAGTAAGAGTAAGACATAACTGCTTCACACCAGACACTCCGGCAATATTAGATTTAAGTACTTCTCAATGAGAAGTACATGCTTGGCCATATTGGTCAAGTTCTTCCTCTCCCTTACAGCTGATTTATTCCAACAACATAAGTCAAAATGAACATAAATTCTACTTGAATGGTATATAAAATATTAATCTGAATAGTATATAAAATATTAATTTATTCACTCTATTGGCAGGCTCAAATATCAAGGTTTCTGCTTCAGTGCAGTTTTAAGGGCACAGAAGCAGAAATTGTATTTTCATTGAAGTAAATAGTCATTTTGGATACAAGAGATCTAAATACAGTTGTGAAAAACAATGAGTATGAAAAAAACTTCTATTTTCCATTTCATTTGTTTCCTGTTATGTTAGAAGTGGAAAAACAGGATATATATTGCTAATAATTTGGTTGCACAGCTGTAAGAGAAGAATTCATTATTTTTCTTCATAATTACAAGAACTACTTCTGTAGTAACTAAACTTTCTGGCATGAACTTATTCCAAACATGATGACAAGGGTTTTTAATAAAAAATGAAAAAAACATTTAGAACATTTAACTATTTCCATGCATCCACATAATCATCTGTCCTCAAATACACTTCAGAAATTCATTTTAAAGCCTGATTCATAATAACATTTTCGCATAATAAACTAAGTGGTCTTCAAATCTGCTGTGGTTCAAGAAATGTCAGATGGAATTACATAAGTTTTATCTATGAATGACATATACTCTGTCTATCATGTTGAGACACTGGTATCCACAGCTCTCCAGGAAAAATCCTATGGAAAATATGGGAATTTTACCCTTAAGAAATGTCCCAGGTTTGGTAAAATGTTGATATCTTCTTGATATTCACATTTTTCTCTTTTTTTTTTCTAAAAGAAAAGGTGTGCTGACATACGATCTGTGCAGTAGAGAAGCCTTAAAGGCATTCATGCATATGTAGAAACCAAAAATGAGACCTCCTTTTATTTCAGTAAATTTGGGAATTAAACTTTAAACAGTTATTTTTTGGAAAGTAAGAGTTCAGGCATTTGGGGGTTTTATGTATTTCTCTGTCAGATTTTTAGTTTATATTTTATTTCTTGCTATTGAGATGATAATGTACATCCACACACATGTATACATCTGATCATTCTTCCATTATATATATAGTGCATATAGATAACAGCATGTTTTGATATGTATTCTAAAGTGCATAACATTGTTTTGTGAACTACATTAATAAAGATATGGAATCATATCAGTCTTTGCCATCAATTTCTAATAATACATGACTGTATTCAGCTAGAGAACTCTTTCCTTCTAGTCAGAACACTTTATTTCTTATGTATAAATAAAAACAGTGAAGAAATGGTGAAAGTTGATCTGACCTTTTTTTTTAGAAGGAAAAACACAGAGCTAACAGATAAGATTGGGATGATGACACTGGGGAAAGGGATATGACTTGAGGAAGATATTAAATGAGAAATTCTAAAACTATACAGTGAGGGGTCAATTAAAAAAGATTCTAATTTGGGTTACAAGAAGGAAAAATGAGAGGTTGAAACAATTTGTCCTGAACTCATTCTGTCTGTCTAAGATAGGAAATACTGTGTTTAGAAATCTGAATACAATTGATGCATTGACTTGTCAATCATGCAAGGATTTCACCATGCTGATTCTAAAGCTTGATTTACAGCAATGTAGGAGGTACTGAACAAAGACTGGAGAAATGGGTGGCTTGGTTGGTTATATAATTTCTGAAGGGGGAAAGAAAGAAAAAAAGGAAGTGAAATAGAATTGTTTTAACACAGACCTGCATGCTTGCTGTTTCTCTGGGATGAATTTTTGTGCAAAGTGATCAGTTGATGCCCGTATGTGACAAGTGCTTGATGCTCTAATGAGGTACTGACAAATGTTTTATCTGGAAGTCTGGCTCTGTGAGCAGCTGCTGTCTGTAATATTTCATGCTGGACTTGCTTGAACTACTTTCCTCCTAGTTTTAAACATTATAGTGAGAAATAAATGAACATTTTCAAGCTTGAATGTTCACTTAAGTCCCCAAACTGGAAATGAACCTGAAATGAATAACCAGGAGCAGTTCATGGTGGTGGAGCAGCTTCTTTCACACAAGATACTTCCTTCACCATGTGCGGTTGTTCTGAGAATGCGCATCTGAATACGTTCCTTTGTTCCTCAGTACATTTCTGTGCCATCTATAAATTTTCCACTCCATTATTTTATGTTGTCCCTCTGTTTAGACTAAGCATTTTCTTGTAGGCCCTGAACAGTGTGATGTCCTGCAAAGTTACGTGACTATCTGTTGGCATCAGGCCTTGCAATTTTAAGGCGTGTATTTCTCTGCAACCCTGGAAGATTCTTTGCATTATTTGGTGGAGGTCAAATACCAAGATGCTTAATGTAGATGTGTTTTATTCACTTAGTGCTAATTTCATGTACAGTGCAAATTGCTGCTACTGAAGTGCTTCTGCCACTATACACTGGATGTCACTACATTGTTTGGGGACCTACACTGAAAACTATGTCCTGACAGGGTTGCCAAGACAGACATCTTCCTAGATATCTTGGGCAACAAGTTTAGAGGATGCTCTCATACAATTTCTGATGAGCAACTGAAACTTTAGTGATCCATGTTGTAGTGAATATACACATACGCATGCATGCAGACAGTTAGGGCCCTCATGTGAAAAGCAAAAAGCATATATTCACATTTTAATTTTAATATGTCAGAATCTAGAGGATGCTTCCCCTTTTATGTGAGAAAATTTCGATCAACAGAAGATGGGGAAGAAAAAATCACTGAAATAGTTTTATTTTTGTAAAGTTATTATTTGCTGCTCCAGAAAGGAAAAACAACAAATTGGGATATAGGAAAGTCAGACTTAGATTTCTGTTTCATTATCTTTTATATTTTGCAACCACTTTGAAAAGACTTTAAACTGTTTCAAATACTGAATAAAATACATACAAGCAGGAAACAAGTTCAGCATATTTTTTTAATAACATATTTCAAAAATTATAGTAAGCAAGTATTAGACATCAATGGATAATGGTGTATCAAAACAGAGGAAGAATCACTACAACCTATCATGAAGATAATTTATTTAGTGACTTTTGGCATTTTTGGCAGAATTAATTGGCAACAGGATATCCTCAATCTGTTACCAGAAACAGGCGAGAAAAGAGGAGTTTCACATTCTGCCACTCATCTTACAATTTCCATTGACAGTTTTTATGTCCTACCTCTTCTGAATATCATTAAAAATAAATGATGGCACTTGAAAATTTGTCTATGTACTACATCACTGACAGGATATATGTAGGCTAGATGAAGGCCAGAGCTCATTTCCCTTGCTCATTTCCCTTTCTTTTGGACGTAAACCAGAAGAAATAAAACAGTACCAAAACCACAACTATACTGCTATAATCAGCAATTAAGTAATGTTCAGCTCTGTCAAAGGTGTGTAGATGGAAGGTTGCTCATGCCAGGTCTCTTCTGCCCAATGGCCATAAAGTCCTCTGTAAAACTGTGGGTTTCAGCACCATCTAAGGGGATGGAGAACAAGAGGTGCCTGCTTGGGGGGAAATATTCCCACATAAGTCTTTTTCTTGCACTGTTTGTGCAGCGTTCTCTCCTCTGCTCCACACCATAATCAGTGGGATGGAACAAGGCAGATGTAGTAAACTAGTGGAGCTCCAGATTATGACCCAAATCAAAGCAAATATGAACAAAATCCAAGTGAAATTTTGGAGAATGTGTATAAGAGCAGGACGAAAGATGAGGACTTTGTTCAAAAATCAGCACAGTAGTGATGTTTAAGATGGGTAAAATAGTTTTAAAAACCATTTGGCATCAACAATACTTGTTAAAATTTGTTTTCATGATGAAGTATATGAGATTTTGGACTATATAATGAACTCTAAACAAACAAAATTAAACAAAAGTTAAGGGACTGTGTAGGTCTGAGCAGTCAGCAAGAACTGAATAAAATCCCAAGTTTTGATTTCTACTTGTGCTCTAACAACCGTACAATCAAAGTGTGCTTACAAGCAAGAAGGATGTGAAAAAAAAAAGGGCAGATTTAATCTAATTCTTTTGAAGCAGAGAGTATTTTATTCAGCAGTGAAACCATCAGCAGTCAGATGTGGGAGCAATGTAGTTTATCTTTAGATATGAATATTTCTATGCGACTCAACAAGAGATTTCAGATATTGCTGTTGTCAGGGCTTCCAAGAACAAGAGTTTACCTTCACCTTGAAAAGAAAAATGCAATCTGATCTGTTACAGTAGAAGAATCTGAACAATTTTTCCATGCTGTGCTATCTGTAAATAATGGAAAATTTGTGGGAGTGAAACAGAATAATTATTCCAGATATACTGAATTTCATGTCACGTAGTTTGTCCACTGTTAACCTTTCAGGAAACATTAACCCAGAATATGGTATCCTGTTACACTCAGCATAGATACCTCCAGACAAGAGCGGTTACAGTGATTTTTAACTACAACATAAAATGAAACTTCAAGAATTAGAATATTGAAGCCCAAATTTATAGTATATAAAGCTGTTATTTGAACAAAGAAAAAAAAAATAATACAGATTGATCACTGCTAAAATGTTGATCATGACATTCATAAAGATGCTGTTGTAGAAATATGATTTAGAGGCACACCCAAAAATAGACCACTAAAATCTGAACACATGAAGGTGATTTTTGGTTAGACATTAAGACATTTATATTTAGACTTTTATACTTAGATGCACAAAGGGTATGCCTAAGGCCCCAGCTATCATTGTGGCTGATGAAAGTCTAATCAGCACAGTTAGTGCAGTCTAACAAGAAGTTCAGCTCAGGTTAAAGCCAATATTTATTATGGCTGTGACCTTACTAGTAAATAAAGCAGTTCCTCAGCTTAGATACCTGGAACACTTAAATTTAGGTGTCTTAATCTCATATTTAAAGTGGCTATACATCAAAAAAAGTTAATGTGGTTGCTGTAAATGCTTCATTTCATCAACTCATCCTGCCTTTTTCCTTGGCATTCCTCACAGAAGGAAGAGAGTTCTTAAAGATGTCCTTTGCTCAAGTGATTATACATTTTATTTTAACTGGTCTCTCTTTGGGGATCGTTTACAACAAATTAAATATGAACATACCTTTCTCCTTAGCTTTGTGGGAAAATTATTTAACAAAATTCTACTTGAGAGCTTACAGAAGTTCGTTGTAGACAAAATTTATTCCAGTCACCCGTAAGATTTCCCTTACTCATACCCACATGCTTGCAAGAATAGAGGTGTATAGGCCACATGGTCTGGAATGGAACACCTGTGTGTTATGTGGGTAACAAAGCACATTGGTTGTTGAGTCCTCGCTGTGCTTCTTGGCTTCATCTTTTCAATTATGACAAATGGTTTCCTGGGCCCACCTTCAATACTCTTTAGAAACCAAAAATTATTTTAGGATTGTTCTGTTTCAGAATTTTATTTCACTCACAGCATTTTTACATAGGGTACTGCCCATTTTTTTTCCTCATTTGAGGTATCTTCATCATTACAATCTGCTTCTCTGTTACAATAAAAGGAACAAGAGTGATGCATACAATATAGTGAATCTCTGCTGTCATCCTCTTGTTATCAGATGACAGACCCTCTGATCTTTATAAAACCACATTCCTCAGTGTTTGCCAGTTGGATTGCTGTCACTTGTCCTTCGTTGTCAATATAGATCATTATTTTAGCTCCTGCTCTATTGTTTCTTGTGATGCTTTTGCACACAAACTTTTTGGTATATACTTCAGCCATATCAACATTCATATTTCTATTACAGATCTGTACTGTTGAAGAAATCATGAAGATAAAGAAAATTAAATTTTCTTTATATGTATATTTAAGCTATTTTAACACATTGAACTTACTAACAGCCACCTTTTTTCACCTGCAGTACTTAGTTTTTTATTACCAACAGCTTAGCCTCACTAGGCTGGAAGGGTTTTGGGGATAGCATTTACAATTAATGGAAGTCATCTAGTATGTGTGTGCATCTGTATGTATGTATATATAGACAGTTAATTGGCCAGTGTAAAACATCTTAAAGTGGTATAGTAAAAGAGGTACAAAGCACAAGTGCTTTTTCTTTTTATAGTTTTTAACAAGTAGTCGCAATAAAATGAACAATTAAAACAAAATGTTCATGTTTTTATATGGTGGAAAATCAAAATGAATTTAGAAAACTTGCAGGTTTGAGAACACTGGGTTTATTTGATTTTAGAGCTAGCTATGAAGTTGATAAGCAGCCATGTGTTATCTGTGCAGAACCAGATTATCTGGTAGAACAGATTAGGTCCAATTCAACATGTACTTGCAAGGTCAAGTCATGAATGGTCACTGCCTCCATTAGAAAGATCACACATATTATTTCATTATATTGAAAAGATAAAACAACTTATTTGTGCGTCTCTGAAGGTGTAGAAGACCTTTGATTATTTCAACACAAAAGTTGAAATAATAGACAGGCAAAGCAGTCAATTTCGGATGAGAAGGGAAGATTCCAGGCAGGAGCATGATAAAAAATGTGCATATACCCTTAAACAGAGAACAAGCAGTAGGATATAAACAAATAATTTCCCATTTCTTAGCTGTATCAGCCTCCCAAAAATCTGAAGAGCAGAACTGATCCCCATTTTTTGGCACTTCTGAAAAAAATAAACTGTTCTTTGGTTCTAAGCCACAAGATTGAAAAAAAAATAACTGAACTACGCAAATTTGATGAAAATGTTTGGAGACAAGTTTTTTTTTACAACATTTGGGTACATTAACATTTATCTCAAGAAAAGAAAGTAATGGACAGCTGGAGTGCAAAAACAAGAGTGAGAAAACCTCTTACAGTGTTCCAGCTAAAACAATGACAGTCCTCTTCAGTTTGGGTGCAGTACTGTCAGGTGGCATATGAGTGAATCTACATCTGAGTAAACCTGTATAAACATTACAGATGATCAACTTTAATTTGAAAGAGTGAATTAAAACATTATTCCCTCTCTTTTGTTTGTTTTTATAGTGAGAAAGCTGTAATTTAGAGTCATAGAATGATCATAGAATCATAGAATGGTTTGGGTTGGAAGGGACCTTAAAGACCATCTAGTTCCAACCCCCCCTGCCAGAGGCAGGGACAGTTTAAAAAGAATTAATTTATGTTGTGTCTGATTGTGTAGCAGGTGTCTCGAATTTAAAAATAATTAGGTTAGAATTTGCCCTGCTGCACTCCTAAATACAGTAATTTACAGTTACTTGCTCATGTCTTCCAGATACTGATCACTGTGAAGTGCATTCCCTGTGACATTTGTGTGCAAGCGTATCCTACCATCCTCCCAGTGTAGCCTATTTGTCTGGACCTCTGATCTGATAGGCTCATTTCAGCAGTAAGTATAGATTTGGCATTGTTGGCAAATGTGTAACTATCTGGTGTCTGAAATACAATGATGCTTTGAGGTAATCTGATTAAAGCAAACTGGTGTAAACCAGTGTAGTCATGTGTCAGGCCATCTACTTTTGCAGCTATCAGTAGATTGTCTATTTCCAATATTTTAGCACATAAACATACTGAACTACTAGAAAAAAAACATGCTTGTTCTGTTTTCATTGAACCTTAGGGTTATGAATTTGTCAGTGTTGCAACCATTCAAGCTCGATCTACCACTTTCCTTGGCAGGCATCTAAAATCAATTGCTTCTCTATACCTGGTTTATAAACTCTACTATCTGAACTACTAGTGATTGTTTGTACAGAGAATGATATGCATCAGAGTCTACATGTCCGATAATCAGCCTATCTTCCAAGCAGCATTGTTTAATAACACTGGTGAAAAACATTGAGAATGCAAAGACGACAGCCAGACTCATTTCAGAAGTACCCAGGGACAGGACAAGAGGAAATGAATATAAACTTGAGTGCAGGAGGTTCTGTCTGAACATCAGGATGCAGTTTACTCCACAGTGATGGAGCTCTGGCACATGTTGCCCAGAAAGGTAATGGAGTCTCCTTCCTTGGAGATCTTCAAAAGTCACCTGTACATGATCCTGGGCAATCTGCTTTGGGTATACTTGCCTGAGCACGGGGTAGGACCAGGTGACCTCCAGAGGTCTCTTCCAACATCAACTACTCTGTTCATCCATCTCCCCAATCCATCTCTGATAATGGCTACTAGTGGATACTCTGGGAAAGATGATGAAACAACACAAACACAGAATGATTTTTCCCTTAGTAATACCCTTAAAACATTCGGTAATCTGAGACTCGGTGACTTTCAGAACAGAGGTCTTTATGAATTCTTACATATATTTAGTCTAATTGCTTTTTGAGCTCATTTATACTCTTGGCATCCACAACATCCTATGTCAACTAAAAATTAATTATATGTCACAAGAAAAATACTTCCTTTTATTTGTTTCAAAACTGTTGCCTGGTAATTCCATTTTGTTCTGCATCGTATTTGTGTTGTGGGAAACAGTGAATAGTTCTTCTCTCTTCTCCTTTCTTTGTCTTTCATACATTCTGCATGCTTCTCTGAATTTCCCCAAATTTGTCTCTTTTCCATACTGAGGAACTTTAGTATATTTAATCTCTCCCCAAGTGAAAACATTCAAAATCCCCAATGATAATTTTTTTTGCATTTTAGTGATCTTTTTGGGTTGAATCAGAGTGCCTTATTTTTCTTTGATTATTTACTGTTTCCATAGTCTGGTTTTTCAGTTTTCTTTTCTGTTCTGTTCTCTTGTGAACAGTGAAAAGAACATTTTACAGAGAACTCCCCATAACCTCTGCTTTCACTATTGCCTTTCTAATGCTTACTTGAAATCTGGTCTCATATTTAAAAGTCTGTGGTTTGTTTCAATTCATAATATATATGAATTTGCATTAATAGAGGATAAATTCTATTTACAATACTATCATGCAGATATTCTGTATCATAATTCTGCAACTTTTTCTTGTTAGTTCTTGTAAATAATTTTGTAGCATTTGGAGACTTTTTCTTCACTATTGGCCTCTTAGCCAGAGAGGTTATGCTATATATGAAATGTCACACACACATATATATTTATATATATATAATATAATATCACATGGCTGAACACAGATACCTGAGGGACTCTGCTGGTAACTTCTTTTCTTGTGAAAAATCTACTGTTCATTCCTAATCCTTATTGATTGTTCTTTAATCAGTTATTAATCCATAAGAGTACTTTCATTCTTTCTGCCTTAACAATGAATTCTTTTAAAAGAGTCTCTGTCAAAGAATATTTTCAAAACTTTTTTGAAAATCTAAATTTGTCTCACTCAGGAGAAAGATTCAAATACAGGTTCCTTATTGCTCAAGAGGTTGATGGAAGGATAGAATTAATTTACAGTTTTCTATTAGGGGTTAGAATTCAGACATGTTTGTGCTGTCAAAATGTCCAGAGCTGACACCTATCAGCATCTTATCCACCACAGAGAAAAACTCAGGGAAATACCAGAAAGCAGCTTTTTGATTCTTTTTATCACTTCCTTGTGTTTCCAGTGGAGAACAGTGAGCTACACAATACTTCAAAATCCATGCTGATGCTGATGATTGATATGTGAGGATAAATGCTAGAAATGAGTTGTTAAAATTAGGATTTCAGGTAGCCAGTGTGCTGAGATCCACAGTAGGTACTAATCCAGATATCGGATGCTACTGTAGTCAGAGACATAAGTCAGTTTGTATTCGCTGCAGATCTTTGCTAATGTGTCTTGATTGTGTAGACAGAAATAGATGCTTAAAATTGAATAATTTTGTGGAAGGGTGTCCTGCAGAAGGGCTCACCAAACTGGTAGGAAGCAAGGCTGGAATGGTATTCCTCTATGGGGAAAAAAAATTGGAAGCTCTTTCCATATATTTTTTTGGAAACATGGAATGTATTTTGTACATTTTTTAGTTTTGGATCTTCAAGATACTGTGTTTCCCCAAAATAAATACTTTCTTCTGTAGTCCTCTTCTGGTCTTTTTTTTCTCCATGAGCATATAGGCTAGACATACTATTATACTTTGATAACGATGATCCATTTGGTATTGTGGAATAAAAAAGAAGCAAAGATGTCACAAAATGTAAATGTATGTAGTCTAAATTTCATTAAATAGAAGCCAAGACTATCTCAGCTTCAATGTGTGAAACTTGACAAGTCAAAGAATATCTAAATTTAATCAAAGAGGCAGATACATTTCCTGGCAAACTTTCTAGTATTTATCTTCGTGATTTTCCTGTCTTGTAGTCATTCTTAATTGGAAGCAAGACAGAATTTAATCTCCAAGCAATACAGAAAATTCATTACGACCTACCTTTCAAGTTATAATGGAACTGAATATTCTCTGTCTGGGAAAAGATATCTGAATAAAGCCCCTAGTGTCTGTCAAATATCAGCTTGTAGAAAACTTTGTATTTAAGTGAAAAATACCAAACTCTAGATGGGGAATGAGAGTTGGAGATTGCTTCATAAAGGATGACAATCAAAAATATCCAGAACTGTCATGTAGTGTACTCCATCAAAATACACATAAATAAAAAATGACTGTTTCAGGAGCCTGAAATTTTATATCACCTGTAGAAAAAAATTCATCTGAATGGGAATATATAATAAATCTGCACTATTTCTTAAACTACCATTTTAACATAAAAGAAACATAAACAAGTCTAGGTATTTTATCCTTCATTAGCTCCATTGAACCTCTGGAGCCTCATTACAGTTGTGTTTTGCCTCTCAGACTTCAGCAGTGCACCTAAATTTGGATGTATTTGTTATACACTTATGATACAAGAACTTGTTATAAAAGCTAGACATTCGTTATATGAATAGAGTTGTTGACTTAACACTGAATTTTGAGATAGAATAATAAAATAAAAGTTCATTTGGTACATTCATGAGCTTTTTTTTCACAGATAAGGACTATCACAGTCACATCCTTGTTAAAGAAGCTATCTGAGAAAAGAAGTTTTTCACTGTTACTCAAGGAATCCTGATTTATCAAAACATATTTAATGTTCAGATATCTCACAAAAAATAGCAACACATCATCTGTAAGGTAAAGTCCTTTCTTTGATTATGCATCCACTATTTTTCTAGTTGCTGTGTTCGGCAACCAGAAAATTACCATTAGGATTTCCTCTTTACTGTTCAACCAAGATTTGGGACAATTCCTCATTCTATCCATTCCTAATTCTCTAAGCAGTCCTGGCCAACACGCACAAAATTTTCTTTTACATATCAGCATAAATGAGAGACTCTCGAGCTTACAGTCACAAGATCTTATTTCAGCTGCCTAGTTGGAACTCAGACTTACTTATAATGGGTATAGTGACAGGGGAAAAATATATATTATGCTTTTAGTAAAACTTTAATTTAATCAGAATTCACAGTAAAAGTAATTAAACTTTCAGGATTCACAGCTTCTTGATTTATCAATCGTTAGACTTTCTTATGTGTTCAAAGAACAATACAGCCTTACGAAAAACTAAAGAATCCCTCTTATTAAACACTCCATGTACATAAGAATCTTCCAGAAACAAGAGTAAAGAAATTACAAGAGAAAAAAAAAAAGAGGATAAGGAAGCACTAGGAAAGGATGCAATTTGTTCAAAGCTACATGGTATCTCAAAAGCAGATTGCTAAGCTCTTGTGTAAAATCTTTCTTTTAGAATACCATCTCATCCTCCTATTAGAAGCAATTATCGTGTCTTGTAGCTACTCCTTGTATTATTATTTGCACTGGGATTATAAAGTAGGGTTATTTCTTTGCAAAAACCTAGATTAAGGAATAATAACTCAGTTTCATTTCTTGGCAGTCAGTGCCATTTCTGACAGAACTAGCTGATATAAAAGAACTCAGCCATGGTAAGTTCCTCCCTTGAGACAGACCATTCTCATTTAAGAAAGGCTTAACTCCCCAGCCATGCATCACAGAGCAGAGTTTGCACTAGCATTTAGCATAGTCTGCCATGCCAGGCTGCCATGCACAGCCTTTGTAGAGGCAAGAGACAGGTATGCACACTGTTTTCATCAGAAAAATGGGGGAAAATAAAAGAAAAAAAAATCAAAAATGAACAATTTTGGAGACCTGTAAGTGCTTTTCCTGCAAAAAAGCATACAGAATTCCCAAAGTTTACACAGAGGACAGCTTTTTAACTCAATTACACGTGCAGAAAGCTGGCAGTTCTCTATCTGCACTAACTGGAATCTAAAACTCAATAACTTCTCCATTTGTTTCCATTACTGATATTTTTGAAGGACACAAGCTAGATTTTCGGCTTTCTAGTTCCCTTAATGCCATCTCAGATCCATGATAGTGCTAGCCTGGCTCTGGAGCTGCTCCTTATGTTTACTCATGGTATTTTTGTCCAGTCCCAAGGTTTAAACTGTATCTGATCCTCCTCCTGCCAAAAGTAGTTATTATAGAGCCTGAAGTTTTTAGGGCCCAGCATCTTAAGCTCTGTTTTTGACAGATCTTCATTCTGTAGGGAATGGTGCAGTAGGCTTCCTTACTGCCTGCAGATGGTAGACCATAAGACCAATAATAATAATAATAAGACCATTTACCATGCAGATTGCATTTGAATAAGGATTTCTCTTAATCATAGAATAATAGAATTATAGAATGACTCAGGTTGGAAGGGATCTCAAAGACTGTCTAAATTCAACTTCCCTGCTGTGGGCAGGGTTGCCACCTGCTAGATCAGCCACTACATCAGGTTGCCCAGGGCCCATCCAACCTGGCCATGAATACCTCCAGGGATGGGACATGCACAACCTCTCTGGGTAGCCTGTTCCAGCACCCCACCACTCTCTGAGTGAAAAACTTCCATCTGAAATCTAATCTAAATCTCCTCTCCTTTAGTTTAAAACAATTTTTCCTTGTTCTGTCACTATTTACCTGTGTAAAAAGTTGGTTTCCCTCATGTTTATAAACTCCCTTTAAGTATTGAAAGGCTGCAATGAGATCTCCCTGTAGCCTTCTCTCCTCCAGACTGAACAAGCTCAGCTCTGTCAATCTTTCTTCATAAGAGAGGTGCACTAACCCTCATCTGGACACCCATCCAAAAGTTCCACATCTTTCCTGTGTTGGGGGCCCCATACCTGGATGCAGTACTCCAGATGGGGCATCAGGAGGGCAGAGCAGAAGGGGACATTCACCTCCCTCACCCCGCTGGCCATCAGTTACACAACTAGGAACACAGGAACATAAAGTAGAGGTGCCAACAAAAATAGCCATTATTATTTCTCATTTCAGAGCATTAATTAATTAATATTATTAATATTATTTATATTCAAGTTTTATAGTGTTGGTGTTCTTCAGACATTGAAAAGCTGTGCAAGCCATAGAGAAAGACAATTTCTATCTATTTTTTTGCAGCCTGCTCTTAGTCAAGTACAGGCCATGGTATGAGCAAAGAGTCATTCCTACCATGTCCTTTGTGGACATAAAGCACTTGTAGAAGGAAAGCAGACCACCTCATTGGGGTATGAAATCAAAGCACAAGAGAGAATTCTACCCTATACCATTGTAATTAGGGGACACACTGTGAGGACAGGGAACTGGATTTTGAAAAGTTTCTAAGCTGGCTGTTGATATAGAGCATCATAGGTATAATATTTAAAATAGCTCTGCACAGTTACCAGTGTTTAGAACTCTGCTCCCTTGTATACCCAAGAGAGTATTTTTGCCAACTTTGTCATGTTGCCTCTTGCAGTTCTTTTGTGTAGAAGGACGGTTACAGAAAAAATAATAAAGAATGTCATTTGTATCCAATTAATCTTCCATCTGTTGTTCAAGGTAAGGTAAAAAGTAATCTCTGCTTATGAGCTTAAATTTCTTCAGCAGAAGAGAGTGCTGAGGTTGCATATCCACCTTGTGAAAGGAGATGTGATATCAAACTGATGTTCATGCATGAAATTTAAAGAACAACTTAATGTCCTCAACTTTTGTCATTGTAAATAAGCATAGGACTCACTGCCAATTTTTTCAAAATGTAGCTTCAAAAGCAAAGACCTTAGAGATGAGTCTGAGTCTTTAATCTACGGGGTTAAGAGAATTTAACTGTAGATCTGAGAAAGGTACCAAGTCCCCAAAATAGAGACCCAACCCCCCATCACAAGGTTTATATTTAATAAAGTATTTCCACACATATTAAAGCTATTTATAACTAATACATATTTTGCCACCAAAATTAACGGATATGTAGATTTAAGAGAGTATCTCAATCAGAGACTACACTGTTGTTAACAGTTCAACTCAGAAGAGCAGATTATATGCTGTACATCTCACATTTCTTGGCTACTTGTCTTCAGAAATCGCAGACGTATATATTTCCCATTATTAAAAGGCAGTGCTTCAGTCAGTAAGCAGAAACGACTTTGGGTGACAGTATGTCAGACCCTAGGGTGATTAAGGAAAACGTTTGTGCTTTGAATTCAGTGCCAGGAGTCATATTAGTAGAAAATATTTGATGACAAAGTAATAAAACAATAATTTTGTGGATTGAATTTTATGTTGAGTTGAACTAGGTGAGATAAACAGCCAAAGGGGATTTCTGATAATTAGTTGTTATTTCCAACTGAAGAATTAAAACAAAATGATGCAGATGTATTTTGCTGGCTTCTGTTAATTTCACTCTAACTTCTTTTGACTATCTCATTATCTTCTACTACTCATTGCATTTATGGTGGCATCTTAAAAGCATAGTGTGGACTGAAATTAACTTCTATTGGGCTAGAAACTAGCTTTCTATGTTATGCTTGTACAGCACCTGCAACACAGAACTTAAATGAAACATCCATAAAGTATAAATAATAATAGTTATTTCTACAAGGAAAGATAAGCAATCATGTCCCACGATGGAACAAATCTGTGTTTCATCTCTGTTTGTAGCTAGCAACAGTAAGTAGAAAGGGAAAATTTTGCTGGAATTGCAAAAGGAAAGAACACCTCTGCAGAAAGCAACCTCCTGCTGGTTAAAAACAAGAAAAAAGAAAGAAGAAGCTAACAACAACAACAACAAAAGGTATTTTTTTTTTCACTCACACTATGCTTAAGAACAACTTTTATTGACTCTAATTATTTGTTTTACATAACTTAATACTTTCATATTGAAATATCGGAAAGAAAAAACATTATTCCAGCTGAAAGAAAATAGTCATTTTTGGAATCAAAATGAACTGAGTAGGATTTACTGCAGAGTATATGTTGAACAAAGATGTGGTTGTTGCAATGGTAGAAATGTTTATAAACAACTCAATATCCAGGTCTGGATCAAGGGGAAAGCTGCTCTAAAGTGACTTCTTTGACCTTCAGGATCAGTGATGTATCTTTAGATTTCTGATTTGCTTTCTGCTAATCAGTTTCTGCATCAATAATTCTGGCTGCTTTGTTTTGCTATTTACCCTGTTGTTTGCGTGAGATTTTTGAAGCTCACTGTCTCTTTCTGTGTGAATGTGGGTATGCGTACAGGTGACTTGAAGAACGATAACACCAACTTTGCCTCACCATTTAATTCCTGGAAGAAAATCTTCTTGTTCCATGTCCTGCTGCAACCTGTGAATATGACCACAAGAACTCCTATTTGCCATAACAAAAGAAGAAAAAAATTGTTTATGGAAGAAATACAATAATTTAGTGTAAGCTGCTACAGATGTCAAGGATGACATGTGTTGCCTTGGGGTACACAGCACTTCTGATGATGCATTTCTATTGTTTGTAGTGATTTTAAAAGCTCCAAGAGAAAAACAAAGAGAGAAAGAATTTCAGAAAGTTACCTAAACCAGAGTGAATTTAGAGAAGTATCAAGCAGAGGGGTCAGTCTTTGAATGAATAATTGTTTTTGTTTGGCATTTCATATAGAAAGGAAAAATTGCACTGGACGTGTCAGACGGCACTGTTATAAGATGCCATACACTTTCATATGCATTATTTCTAAAGACAGTCACCTACACAAATTAAAGCAAAGAAATGAGCTATAAATCTGTAAATCAATGTCAAATGTTTGTAAAAACGCAGATTTTCTTTGAGTTTTTTTTTCCTGTACTCTGAGGATTGTTTTGAGTTATAGAATATTTTTCAATTGACAGAGAAAAATACTTGATCAATTTGTTACCACATCATCCTGTTTCTAAATATCGTAGGTGAGTGGTTACTTTGCATCTGTAGTAGGCCAGTGTCTGGGAATTTTCCATTGTGTTACGTGAGGTAAAGCTGCTTTTGACTACTGAAGGAAAGGTAGAGGTTTCCAAAGATTTAGACAAGTGTCCTCAGCAAGATGGGCACTGGGCACAGTCTGGTCACTAATTCTTCAATGGCTGTAACTCTGGCTCTGAGGGACTCACAGCAGACAAGTACATCTCCTTGGGACTTCCCAGTCCTGAGATCCCTTGGAAGGAATACCTGCTTTTACTCAGCAGTCTGGAAGAGAGAGCATTTGTCCAGGAAATACAGAACTTTGGCCATCTCACTTGATCTGGGAAATGCTGAAGCTGCATCTTCCGTGCCTCAGAGTGTTGGGAACTCTGGGCTGATGGATAATCTACAGTGGGGATGAAGCTGGAAAATTGTGCAGAAAAGACCACAAAATTCATGGAACCGGGAAGAGAAAAACTCATGGAGAATGGGAAAATGTCTGTCACCAATATTGTTTATATTTTTTGTTCTTACATCTTTTTAAAGGGTAGTGCACAGACAGAACTCAGACCAGGAACTCTAAAAAAGACTGTAGACACACATTCCCTTTTGTTTGCCCTCTTAGGTTAGTGCACTCTTTAAGGCACTGCAACTGGAGTATAGACAAGGGCCTGAGAGTCTTGTTCCAGCCCAGCAGCTGTAACAGTGAGTGCAGATGAGGGTATCTCAGCAGTGTGAGAGATCACTTCTAGTCCAGGAACTGTCAGTCCCCAAATCCAGACTGTAAGTAGGTGGGGTGAATTTTGGCTACTGTGACTCTAGTCCACTTGAATCTTTCCATAACTGCCTTATTTCACAAACTATGTGTAATATCGGTGGACTTCATTTAAGCCCATGGGGAAAATGTTGGGAAAACAAATGCAGTTTATTACAGATATGGCCCTATTAAATTGAAAAACATTAAGGGATAAAATAAATTATTAAGAAAAATCAAGACTAACAAACAATCATAGGTATTGCCTTAGGGGAGAAATCTGTTTTCAGCTCAGCCACAAGCTCAGTAACGGTGAGATATGGCCCATTTAATGCGGGTTGAAATGTAATAGCCCTTGTCCTAGATTGTGTTTTTACGAAAGGTATACTTTAGCTGTGTACTTTGTGCATTTCCGTGCATTCAAAAATAAATGGTGCAGTGTTCTACAAGAGCCATGTAAAAAAAAAACTACTGTTTGGGAAGGTTCTGCAACCCTTTATACGGAAACTGAGTTTATTACCTCAGAAAATTCTTCTAAAACTAGTGATGGTTCTTAGGATTTTGCAAAAAAACATTGTGTTTGAATTCATTAGCAAGCTAAGAACTGCTCATTCTTAACATTCACAACCAGCTCCAATACTCCAGCAGGTTGATTAATTATGAAGTGGAAATGGAGAACGTAACTTTCTGTCCTTCTAAACATAACTGTTCTGCTCTTCTTGCTGTTTACATATGAAAATATTAGTAACAGCCATAGGTAGATCAGAATCAAGAATCTATCTTCAAATATTTCCCAGGTGATAATGGCACAAAGAAGCCAAAGCCAGATTTAAATAATTTTTTAGAGTCCAACCGGCAGCTCCAGGTCCTAAGATCCAAAAACCTTTATATATTAAATCCAGATCTGAATCTTTTACAGCACAGACATAGGCTTGTTTAGCAAGCTTTACTTTAAGGCAATCAAACCAATTTTTACTCTTTTTTTTTTTTTGTCTGACAGAAATGAGATGTATGCAGTTGCATGTGTTCAGCTTACTTCTGCATGTATGACAATTTCCTGAATTCTCTATAATAACTGGAACATCCTGTCTGTTTCTACCACTTCCAGCAAAATGGTAGAGGTCTCAAATATAATTAAACTCCAAGTTTTATGCAAATAAATGAACAGTTAGAAAAGAGGAATTCTGCTAATTGGAACCTGCAGTAGAAATTTATACTCTTTTAGAACAGACAGGAGAAAGAAACCTGGAACCCAGGAAGAAAAACTTCATTTAGACAGCACAGTTTGTGAAAAGCAGTGTTTCAAGCGCTCAAATCTGGCCAGAGTCAATCAAGCACAGGACAAAAATTTATAGGAAACCAAGTTTTATTAGCTTCAGTGTTCAGGGAGAGATTTGTTTTACTTAGTAAATAATTCATTCCTTCATTCTTACAGCCTGCAGTGCCTCTGCTTTTGGCTGGGCCTGGGAGAAATGCAGTAACACTGTGAGAAAGGCCAAGGCATTTCTGAGCCAGTTTAAAGCAGAAAGTCTGGGCAGTCATGTGAAAATAAATTTGTTATGAGATTTGCAGCCCAGCTTCAAAATAAAACAGGTTTCGATAATAAGCACCCATTACGATGCTTCTTGTTCCAGCTTCTTGTTCCTCTGTGCTTCTAAATAGCTGTTACCTCAGTAAAAGATGCATTAATTTTAACTATCTAGTCCAGGATGTTTTTTCTTTCCTTATTAGACCATTTCCAACAAAAACTCATTGCTAGGGCCTAAACTTTTTTGTTTCTTCCTTCTGTTCTTCACTTCCTGGACTGAGAAAAAAAGCTTTACCTTGATAGCTGTATCCAAAACTCTAATAACTGTGCAACTGTGTGTGAGTGCCTGCAAGGAAACTGCCTAGATGTGCATATGCATTTAGGCCTCATCAAGGAATATCTATGAAAGCATGAGGCTCTTTCCAGCACCACTGCATCTCACCCACAAGATTGATGAAAGCATAGTTTAAGACTCTGTCAGTACTGCAAATGTGCTACTACTGAGTTGGAGAACTTTTTTTTCTCTTTTTCTGTGATGCAAGGTAAATCATTTGTAATGCTTCTAGCATGGAAATGGTAGCCTCAATAGCTACCATTTAAGCTTAAGAATGTTTGCAGTTGGATTTCCTTACAGGCTTCATAGAAAGGCTCATTGTTTGAAACCCAATTTATTTTTTAGATAAGACTGATCAAAATAGTTTCTACAGATTTTCATAAGCTTTTTGCTCATACCATGTATTATTTGGCTTAGTGATCACAGCTGAAAAGCATGATTTTAATAAAGACGTTGATTAAGTAAATTAAAATACGTTGCAGGGGCTGCCTCATTCCAGTGGTAAACTAAGTCAGTTAATTAAGGCAAGGTAGGTTATAATATAGCATTTGTATTAATTTGCTTATTGCTTTGCATTCATTTTTAAAGTAGCCAACGAATCACAGATGATAAGAAATGCAACTTTTTCGTTACCAGCTGAGTTCCTTGGTGTATTTTCACAATCAGTTCTCACGAAGTAAGGAGAGCTGTTGCTGTAAACTCAAATTACAGTTAGCATTGCCCAAACTCCCAAAAATCAATAATTTGTTTACAGGCTCCTGTAAGGAATGGCTGAGAGGATCGCTTTGAATACGCTCCTTATGCAAGGACAAATCCATGCTCCTGTAAATGCCTATGCTGACTGCAGATCAGTTTCACTGACCCAATCATTTAGCATTAGGTGAGAGAAGTGGCAGGAAAGACACTGCTACAGCCATCCTCTGAGACAATGTTTGCACCAAGACGCGTAACTGCAGACAGAGTTAAATGGATCACCAGGTTAGGAGCTGGGAGGAATTTAGCTTAGGAGTGCAGAGGTCAGGTGATACTGGATTTGGGAGCTTTTCTGGCTCTGTTAAGGTCACGTGGAGGTATTCCACATCATTGCACTCCTGCAGTCACTGAAGGGAAGGTGCTGGTGACCCCAGCTGCTCTTTGTCCCTGCTGCTGAGGCTGGATTTAGGTCTCTGGGATGTTGTTCTCTGAGCTGTCTTTTCTTCTCATAAACCTTCAGCATGTGTGAGATGATATGCATGAGAGATGATATGCATGAGAGCATTAGTCACACAATTACTGGCACTTTTCAATATTAATCAACAAACAATCTTATGTACCAAGTGAACACCAACACCATCTTCCTGAAAGGATTTTGTAGCAACGTGGAGGTTGGTCTATCTTCCCAAGTAACAGAGATAAGACAAGAAGTAATGGCCCTAAGTTGCTCCAGGGGAGGTTCAGGTTGGATATTAGGAAAAATTTATTTTCAGAAAGAGCGGTGAGGCATTGGAACAGGGTGCCCAGGGAGGTGGTGGAGTCACCATCTCTGGAAGCATTCAAGAAACATGTAGATGTGGCACTGAGGGACATGATTAGTAGGCATGTTGGTGATGGGTTGACAGTTGGACTAAATGTTCTTAGAAGTATTTTCCAACCTTAATGATACTATGACTCTATGTTTCTACGATTCCTGGGGAAGGAATAGCCAGCCTCACCAGGCAAAGAAATTCTACTGCTTCTCCTGTAGCTTCTCCAGGGTATTTCCCTAATGGAGAGTTTAGAAGAACCTGACCCCTAGTCATATCGTGTCACTAATGCTGCAACTCCAAGTGTTTGAAAGCAAATGACCTAGAGCTTGTGGAACCTGAGGAGGAGCAAGCAAGTGCCAGTAAGGTAAGATCTATTTAAACCTGTCTTGTCACTGCAACAACATTTATTCAGAAGTGATGTTATATTTTGATACATTCATTAAGGGGAAAAAAAAGTGTTTTTCCAGATGAATGACTAATCACAGAATTCCGTGCTTCGTTTTGGATACAGGTAACCATAGTTACTTTTGTTGCCTAGCGACACTTCTTTATACAGCTGAGAATGGTCGTGCTCTTGCCACCTTCCGCACAGCCAAATTTGTCTGTCACAGCATTGTGGCCCCAGAGCAGCTCCCTTCAATGCACAACAAGTGGTATGGGCTTATCCTGCAGCCCAGGAGATTGGAATTAGTGTTGGTGCTGCTACAGGAATATAAAAAGTACTGCTTAACAACAGCGATGGCACCAAATTCTGGTCTCTTCTATAGCAACATAAATCCAGCTGTGGCTTTAAGGAAGGATCTGACTCAGACCGTTGCTGGATGTAAATCCTCAGCAACGCTATAACACAACTGAGATGTAAATATATGTTTTTTTAAAATCACCTTCTCCATGAGTTTGCATAAAAGGTCATTTGGGGTAGAATTTAAGAGTATTGATTAGTTTCTCAGCCCAGACAGAACAGCTATTGAAAAAACTCAAATCTGGATCCTTTTCTAGGTGAAAAGCAGCATTTCTTCATACGAAGGCAAGAAATACTGACTTATGTCATTTCAAAAACAGAAAACCTATTTATTTAATAGATAAGGCTTAAAAAAACAGGCTCATAAAAAGTCTATGAGTCAGATTCTCCAGTTTATGTCATCTTAATCTGAGTTAATTGCAAATTAACAGCAATAAATTTTACTGGACTTGGTCATGAAGGGCTTCCTCAATGCTGCTGGTTTATGCACACTGTGACTCACCAGCACCCAGGCTTGGTTTGCAGAGCTCTGTGGTTGATGTCACAGCCTTGGGCTCTGCCTTTCAGAGCATCTTCTCAGAACAATGACTTGCAACTGCTTTTCACCTGAGCACTCATCTGCTATTTGTGGTCTAGCTAGATTGTTTGCACCAGGATGACAAATTGCTTATGTAAGTCAGGCACTTGTGGTGCAATCTCGTCTGTTTGTAAATAGGGTTGTTCTTGACTCCCTGCTCAGCCTTCACCTCAGCACTCAGCAAACCATCACCTTACAGTAGGAATGGAAAAAAAAAATGTAGTTCCCATGCTCACAGTCCTGAATCTACCCTTCTAAGCAGTGCTGTGCTGAACTGAAGTTGCTGTCCGGAGCATCAATGTTTTTTGCCTCTCATACATACAGATGTGCAGTCCAATTAATGTGCCTTTGCAGTAGGTACCTGAAAGCTCCATTTTCTCCTGTTAATTCTTGCTCATGACATCCATCAGATTAGTGCTACAGGTGGTATCTGATGCTAAATCTTCTAGAGTAATGAAACCCAGTCATCCGTACTGCTAGATCATTAACCGGGCTCCTGGTTCACACTGGACAAGCTCCGGCTCCTCCAAGCACTGGGCATTCCTTGAGAGATTGTGCAGAATAGAGGCAATCCCCTCCAGGCATTCTGGAAACAGCTGTGCTTTGGAGAGAAAGTGATCAGTAGTGCAGGCACGGGCCATTCTGGTCTAGCCAATTTCAGTGTTGGAAGGTTTAGAGAAGCTCTGTGTGTGTTTACTTTTCTGTGAAGCAGTGCTTTGCCTACTTTATCCCAGCATGTTGCATACTTGCCACCTCCTGAGCAGGTTCAGTCTGACCCCTTTTTCAGATATATGTACAAGGATGGGACTCATTCTCCTACATTTCAGAGATTCAGTAACCTACAAATTCTGTAGCAGCAGTCAGGGTGGAGATGTTCTTTGACCAAAGTCTGTCACGGTGAACAAGGACGCTTCAGGGTGCTTTCTCATTTCCATGGGTATGCCAGGCAGGAAAGGACCACCCACACCCACTGAGATGCCTTCATCTACACGTATCTGTTAATTCTTGTGTTGTAATTAGGTTGTTAGCAGTAGGGGGTTTGGTAAGCACTCAGCAAATAGGATTATGATTCAAGACTGAAAATAAGCCCTACAGTTCAGTAAGGAGACATCAGTGACCTCAGTAGAGCAAGGTGTCCACACAGTGTGGTCTGTGTTCTGTGAGAAAAGAAGGGACTCCTTGCTCGCTCACCATGATTATCCAGAGTCTGTGTAGGAAGTACATTTCTCTTATTTCTACATCTGTTTCAGAGAATATTGAAGATTCTTGTTGCTTTTTTTCCTTCTCTTTATTTTCCATCATACTTCAGTGTCTTGACTACTGTAAACGACTCCTTATTTCTGTCTGTTTATCCTGTGTTCTTGGCTTACCATTAGTTTTGTTTTCTTTCTAAATGCTGTTCCTTGTAAAAGGAAGTCTTCCTGGTTGAATGTCATTTGTTTTTCTTTGTTAATTTAGGATAACAGTTCCCCTAGCCCCATTTGCAGCCCACATACTGATGCAACTTCCCCTTGTTTTGTTCCCACATAAGTATTGCCACAGTACTTCAATAAAATGATGTAGGTCTCTGTTTACAAAAGAGTGCTTCTGTGGTATCTTACGGCTTTCACAGGAAGCTTAACAGCTTGCAGAACAGTAAGTGGCAAATGTTTAGTGCAACATTATGCCAACTTGAGGACAAACTGTTCCTCTCAGGAATGTTTTCAGTCTTAAATGAGAGGAAAATCCCCCGTGCAGAGCACGAATTCTTGGAGGGGGTGGGGAGCGACTGCCACTTACTTGCCTTGCCAGCAGCTCCAGTTCTCAAGAACCTTCCAAGACTTTTTAAGATCAAGTATAGCATATGCTCAGCAACAAGGAGTGATTAAGCTATGCTTGGCTTTTCCAGAGCAGTGAAGATTTCACTCTCAAGGACAAGGCAGTAAGTCTTCTTGACTGCCACAGCCCACAAATGTTAGTCTGTGCAGACAGATGCTGGGAGAGCCCTAGAGGGTGAGATGTTGAGGCAATGAGGCCAGAGCAAAATTGTTAATGTGAGTAAGCAAAAACTAGCAAAGTAGATGAAAGCAATAGATAGAAGGAAGGGATGATATCCAAAGGTACCTGGACAAGCTTGAGACAGAACAAATCAGAACTTAAATTCTGATGAGACAGACTGAAATATGTGGCACTTCAGCCACGGAAGTGCCACACATCAAGGTGATAAGTGCCATTCTAAATCTTCGGACATCAAACACAGGTTAAAATATTCTGCTGGCTTTCAGCAACTGCTGGGTCCTGGATTACAGAAGAATTGTGTGCCAGTTATCTGTTGGTGGATCTAAGACATCCATAAGGGTGTCTGAACTATTCAGCATGCAAGAAGGCATGAGAGAAGATGCACTGAGTGCTTTCTATTTTATTTCTAATCTTTGGGGCAACGCAGGATTTTGCTATTCTGGATCTGGTGAGTGTACCCCAGCTCTAAAATAGCCAGGAAGTACCACTTAGTACTTTTTTCATTAAAAAAGTGCAAATTTTCTGCTGAATACATTAGTCATTTTATCTTCTGACAAGCAAAACTGTCAGGCAGGTAAACTTCAGAGGCCTGGCTCATGAAGGAATAATATGCTTATAGTAGAAGGATTTTATATTTCCAGCCACATAAAAACATTCTGGGGAAGGAAGAACTAACCAGAAGATTGTCCCCTAACTAACACTGGAACTAAACTGCGGACGTGAAGTTTTGTAAGATTTTGAGGATTTATTTGAAATAAACAAACAAAAATCCTCTAAGTCATGTGGAAATCCTTCAAATGGAAATCCTGCCTTGGTAAAGACAAATGAAAGAACATGAATGATGAAATACTTGTGATATACCTAAGAGGATTTATCGAGAAATATAAAGAAAATATTATGATACGTAATCTATTTTTCCTGTAGATTTCCAGCACCAAGGACTAAAATATTTTTTCCAGGTCATTAAATAGTAATTATTATGCTTATACTGAAGAGGCATCATTAAAAGTACATATGATATATCTTGTACATTCCTTCACAACACTTAGCCCTTGTTCATAAAAAGAAAAGACTGAACTTGAAAATTAAAGACTGGTTTCGAGATCTTTGTCATGGGAAACTGATTGAAGCGGTGGTAGCTTTGATTACAATATTATGCCTTTCTAAATTAACATTATCTGAAGCTTCATTAGGTACAGAAATGCCAAAGCTGGAGGTATTCTCATATTGTTATTTTGTTTACTAAAAACTATGTTTTATCCTCACATAAAATTGTTTTCTAACAAGAGTTCTGTCTTTATGGTAGTTTTGCAATGGCTGCACCAACTCGTGCAAAAATAAGAACTAGTATCCCAGTAAGTGCTATAAAAATTCTTTTCCCTCATATTTTCTGCAACATCCATATTCATGCATGCTAGATTCACTTACACGTGATGTTAAGACTCTAAAGCAGGACTGCAGGAAGCAACAATAGTGTAAAAGCAGAAAAGGTCAGTAAGTTTTTAATCTGTGCTGTTTTTTTTCCTTATTTCTGTTAGAAACAGGTGTGTGAAAGTTCTATTCCTGGTACTTATCTCCCATGTAAAATTACCATAAGCATGTGGATGAATATATTATTTTCATGACAGCATACTGTAATGTCACATACACCTCTATACCTCCATGATGTCCAGAGGCAGAAAAGAGCACGTTCTTTGGAAAACGAATGTAAGTCTTCATCTATGCTGTAGTACTGTAGTAGATAACATACTGTTAGTAGTAACAGATGTTTTGGTGCTCTTCAAAGAAGAAAAGCACTAAATGAATGTTAAAATGCAGTGGTATAATGAGTAAGCCCAAAAGAATAAAAATCTCATTTTCATACAAATGTTAATGTTCATAACAGTAAAAATGAGAATTATCTTAAAAAAAAAAGCTTTGTAGCAACACCACAAAAAGTGGATGTTTTTCTGAAGGAATTCTTCCACTTAGCAAACGGTGTTCTCTGAGAGAGCCATATTCAATAAATGGCAGAAAATTTGTTTCAGATAAGCAAAAACAGTTAGTAATTGTCATTTCTTAAAGAGATTGTTTGTAGGTGCTTCTTCTGCATGATTGATATCTTTTCCCACACATTTAATACAACAAGAAGTTAGGACAGGCAAACTACATCAATCCAGTCCTGACACAACTCCTGTTTTTATGGAGTAAAGGCATTTTGTGAGTGTGAAAGGCTTTTGAAAAGGAGGAGTCAGGTAGGCATCCACAGCATTGCCTTTGGAATTTTGATATCAGAGCCATTTATTAGCTCTAGGCACAGGACTTTTAGTGCAAGCCATGGCAAAGTCTCAGTTGTACAGCAAAAATCTGTTTTCCTAAAGGTTCATAAAAGAATTATGAATTATTAAGAATTATTATTATTAAGAATTATTCACAAAAGCCTATATACCAAAAGTTTGTATCATACTAAAACTTTATAAATCTCAAATATTTTCCATGTTCCATAGTAGCATGGAATCTCCTTGACTGATTACATAGGTTCACAGGTTAACAACCTGTAGGAAAGTTTAATTCTTCATTGAATTCCTAGGATATTTGGCTTCTTTTACATTCATACTTTAGCCTTAGTTACGAAACTGAAAAGAGAAGCCAAAATGAAGATCATCTGCCCGAAGGCAGCCTAGCTCAAACTCCAGGCAAACCTGGAAAAGCAGGCTGATGATGCAGACAGGCCAGAACTGAAGTGGCCATGAGTCATCTGGTTGACTAAAGAGAAAATCCAACATTCAGATCATGTTAGCTATCCATAGATTAAACCAGTATGAATAATCTCTTTTGGAACAATGCAAAAAAGCTTTCAAGTCTGGTCAACGGTGTCTGGAAAAAAAGATGTTTTTAAGCAGGCATTAAGCAGAAAGAGCAAGTATCAAAGCTTAAATTACCTGGGAGGAAATACATTTCGTTTTCAGTCCTTAGAGCCATTGACCAGCCAGGATAAAAACACTGCGTTCTTTGAGGGATCCGTCAATAACCCCAGAACTTCATTAGAACTACAAACAAAGGAGCTGGAATAGGCTAAGTAAACAAAATCCAAAACAGTTTCTTCCCTTAAAATTCGAATACCAGCTAAAGTACATTGAGGTAAGAATTTTAATTTGTTCTCTGCGGTCCTGCCATTGCCTAGGAACATTTTCAAGCGGTGTCAGCTGCCATTTGGAAGCAGAGTAAGTAGGAGGATTGACTTGCCTGAAAGAAAATATTGGCTTTTTGGTGAAAAACTGAATGCTGGAAGTCTGAACCTGACCTCATCAATTCTCAACACCAAAATTTTACATTTAAAACAATGTTGTTTTTCTTTAATTTGGAAAGTTACTTTGGTATCCTGTGGGAACTGCAGATCAATTGCTCTTGTCCTCATGTCTTTCAAGATATTCAGCATGTAATATCTCCCATGAAGTGCAAACACATTTCAGTGTTTAGCAGAAACATTTTTCTTCTAGAAACAAACCAATCAAACAATGAGACTTTTTACAAGGCAATGTGTGTGGGTTTGAACTTGTGATGAATGAAAAGCAGAAACTACCTATGGTAATCACTTGTGAAGGGGAGGTAACAAACACTCAAAGTTCACCTCACTTTGATGTTATCACTGTTTAAACTTCAACATGAAAAAAAAACCAACGCAAAAAAATATAAAATAAGATGTGGGGTCAAGCCTTTGAAAGTTAACCATCGCTACACCTACAGTTTCCTCTGAAATCTTAATTTAGCTACCAAAGGAATCCATTTTTTATTGCCTCTTACATTTAATTAAAGAGGGGAATAGTATGATGTGATTACATAACTAAAATTGTATTGAAATGTAATTGCTTAGGTGAATAGAATTAAGGTTACTAGGAGGTAATTTATCTGTTTTTTCTAACTTCCATGTCTAACCGAAGTTCTTCAACCTGCATTCTGCCAAATGGTCACACATCAGCTGCGTGATCATGCCAAAGTAGAGTTGTGGCAATATGTTCAGGCAGTCACTCATGTTCTTTCACCTGAGCAGGATAAAATAACTAAAGAGGCCAGAAGTGGCTAAAGTGACCCTCCAGCAGCTGGACTAAAGCTAGCCGGAATCTCTTTTGCAAGCAGCACAAACAGAGCCTGCTAAGGAATAGCAGCACCTAAAAAAATAAATGACAGTAGAGAACTTGCAACCTAACATTCTTTTTTTCATATTAATTTTGAAGTCAATTTCTTAGTCCTCTGTCTGAAAAGATGACTGAAACAACTTCAGTCACACAGCACTGTAAGAATCGCCATTATCAGATTTGAACCTTCAATTAAATGTCATATCACTGATGTCAAAACATACAGAGCTGACTTTTGCACAATATGAGTCTCTTATTCTTTGTGGGAATGTGAGTTCATATGTATGTGCTTAAAAGCTTTTGTGAAGGAGAAAGACTAACAAACACCGGTTTGTTTCTGGAGAAAATTTGTGCCCTACATGGGACTTCTTGATTGAGGATGGGTAGATTTGGCTTCCATAAAGGATGGCACAGGTGAAGGGATTTTGCTCATTTCAGCATATGTTTTGCATTTCTACTCCTCACTCAAAGCAGGAGGCCCCTGAGCTCACAGCATGATTATGCATGGAGAGATTGGTCAGCAGCTGTAGATGGGCTGTTTTCTGGGTGAAGTATGACTTGCTTCTCATTCTTAGGCATTAAAAATACCTCAAATGAATAGGATGTTGCTCAGTTCTCTTTCACCAGAATTCAATGACAACTTTTACCTTTTTTTTTTTTTCAGTCAGACATCAAAAGCTTCTAAGGACCAATGCAATGAGAAGATGTCACCAAGAAAGAAGGAAAGGGAATGCTCACTCACCTCCAAGGATCCAGGCTTGCAGGAAAAACTCCACAGAGGAGGAATCTCCAACAAGAGATCCTTCCTCGTTGGCAGTCAGCCCTTAAATGAGGTTGCAGAAGTGAACTGCCTTCACCTGGGCTCCCAGGGCTGACTGGGTCTTTTCTCCAGGTGCTCCATCAGTGGTTCAGGCCGTGACTCAGCAGTTGCCATACAGTGGTCCTTAAAGCAGCAGGAACACAGACACAGTTCCTCTATGGCCTCTATGTTCCTGCTGCCTCCCTCTCCAAATATCAAATATTTGGTGGAAAAAAGCTATGAAAAGCATTTCTTAGAGAAGAAGATGCAAAACTGTTTTGTAAGAGTAGTGTCGCTGCAACAAGCCCTGTGTGACTGTAACTCATTTTTGAAACAATTCCGGGAAGATTACTGCAATAGCTAAATAAAAGGGAAAGGAGACCTTGAAAACTAACATTATTTCTACCAAATTCTTTTAAAGATGTCCTGGTGCAGTTGTGCTAAGGGCTCTTCAGCTGTCTGTATGGATGCCGAGTCATTCTGATGTCAAATGCCTGAAGCCTGCAGGAAATTGCAGGTTTGTTGTTGCTGAGTCACAGCGGTATGTACATCACATTAACATCAGCTGGCACACAGGAAGGACAGATACACATCTCTCACTCCCCGTATGTCTCCTTGATCTCATAGAAGATGCCCATGAGAATAACATTAGAGATACCCTGAGACCATGTTTGTTCCTTGGTTGTTTCCTGAGCCTCTAATTAAAGCACTGTGTTAGGCTGAGGATAAATGAATATTCCATAGGATGGGTCAATAAAGACTTTTGAATGTATTCTGATATTTGAATTAAAATATCATTTTACTGTTGCAGTAAAGGAAAGTATAAAAGCAGGTCAGAACTCTGTCCGTTACCCATGGCACTAGCAGCAACACTTACTATGCACTATTAAAGGCAGCACTGAAGACAGTCTCCGTTCCCATTATGCAATACTCTTTTTAGTTTTTCCACCTTTTTTTTTGAAAAGCTGAGTTTAAGCCAAAACTTTTCATACTCTGCCCATGCCCCTGGCTGAATTCCTTAATATTTCAGCCAAATAACTCAGCCCCTTCAATGAATGAGCCTAGAAACAAAGTGCCATTTTGCTCCTGTTAATACTTCGAGGTCTTTAAAATGCCCCAGCATTGCCCTACTTTGAAGAAGGGATTTTAAGTTAGCAGAGGGATAGTCAAGAATAACTCTTCCACCAGGTATGTGAAAAATCTTTCCAATTTTTTCAAAATCTTGCTAGATAGGTCAACTGCAATTCACAAAGATTCAGAGGAGTTGTGAGAAAGCTGACATCTTAGACTTACCTTTCCCTTCACTGACCAGATATAGGAACATTTTCCCCACAGAGGGTGCTTCAGTTGACAGCTTTAGGGGAACATAAAAAAACAGTTTCGGAATCATAGAACCACAGAATGGCTGAGGTTGACAGAGACCTCAGGGTCTATCTGGCCCAACTCCGGCTCAAGCAGAGTGCCAGGGCTGCCCTGACACATGTCATTGACACTCATTTTACCCTTTTCTTTTCTAGAACCAATAAGGAGACCGCTCTCCACAGCTCTACTGCATATCTGCTTGAATTTGCTGCACGGTGAAGAGTTTTTTAGGCTCTGACATTTCTCTGCAAACAGGAGCAGGGACTTTTAATGAGATCAGAGCTGCCTAGCTTTGGGAGCAGCTGTTCCTCTTGAGTAGAAGTTTCTTCTCTTTCTCCCACACGTCAGGATGAGAATGGTCACAGCAAACACTCATCGCACTAATGAGGCGCTTTAGCACCTGTTCCACTCTTTGTGTTGATCCTGTTTCTAGGCAGACGTAGCCTGGCAGCAGCACAGTGACTGTCTCATTATGACAAGGTCAGGTTCCTTTTTGCTATTTTTGCAGTGACTTTTACCTTGAACTCCTAGAGCTAGTGCTCTCTCTTCACACTCAACTGGATCAACCTGCCATTTGAAAAAAAAAAAAAAGTATTCTAAATTACACTTCTAAATAGCAGTGATTAAGTGGAGATTTGATACTTCTTGTTCATTTAAGCAGACAGGGAATCTTTTTTTGTATCCTCTCTGAGTCCCATTTTGGAGGACAGACAGGTACTTGCTGAAGAGGCAAGCAAGTGCCTACAGCGCGTGATCAGCCATTACTGAAAGCAGCTACAGGTTAAAGGGAGCAATTTGTGAGTGAGAGTTTGAATGTCCAGACTGGATATGGGAAGGAAGAGTCTGCTTATGATACTGCAATGCATTAGCTTGGAGAAGGCAGAAGCAAGGCAGGTGGGAACTGGCCCAAAAATGCAGAGACAGAGATTGGTCAGAAATTACTTCTCCATAGACCCTTTATTTATTATCAATCCATGCCAATTTTTCTCAACCCATTAAAAAAGTTTGCAGAGCTTCAAGATGTGCTAAATTGCAATCCCAGTCATTTAGAGAGCTCTCATCCATTTGTTTGACTGTATTTCTCTCTCTCAGTTTGGCAAAATGAAATCTATATAGCTTTCAAGTACTGCTCTTTCAAGAATTCACCCCAAGACTAGGAGCACCAGTATCACGAGTCCTGTAAGAATTTCTTTCTAAAGAGATTTTCAACTGTGATGGCAGACTAACAGCATGAAAATAGGACTACAGACAACTGTTGCTGAGGTATTGAAGTACATTAGCGTGAAAACATTTTGCAGAAATAGGCTGATGTATATTTGAAGTTTTCTTCAGAGGCAGGAAGACTCTTGCTACTTTCTTACCCTAGGTTTTGAGGTACCACCTAGAGAAACTGAATAACCGTTCCTAGGTCTATACATTATATAGGTGATATGCATAGTTGATTTGAGAAGAGACCGAGTTGAACTGAAGTTGTTTGCCGCCTCCACTTACCATCTCCATCATTCCTTTTCTAAAAGTATTTTAAAAGTTTTAACATGGAATGAACCACTTGGTGAAATATGTTACAAAAAGAAATTCTCAACTTCAGTCAACTTTTTTTGAGTAATTCCCCCACTAATACTTGAAGAATATGAGTCCTGGTAAACAATTATAACTCTGCTACAGAAGTTGAATCATAAGTGGGTTTTAGGGTATGGCAGGCCTGCATGGCATGGGAGCTGCTGGATATGGGATCAGGGTTTTCTGCTGGGAGCTGGGACCGCATCCCTTTGCCCTCTGCTCACTGCCTCCCCCAAAGCGATGGGGAGGAAGGGCGAGCAGTGGCACAGCTCAGTTGGGGGTGAGTAACTTCCCTTCTGGAGGTCTTCTAATTCTAGGAAGCTGCCACAAAGGGCGTGAGCCACCACACCAAGCCATGAGAAAGCAGTTCTCATGCACACCACCTCAACAGGACTGTTATCAACAGAGCAGAGCCCTGCCTGGTGTTGTGTAGAAGCTGCACTGACCCTGGGAGGAGTACATGGCATTGCTTCATGGTAAGCTGAGACCACGCTTCCCATGTAAGAGGTAAAGGGCTGGAGAGGTAATTTCAATGACTTCAGATTTGGGTAGAACGATCCTTATTTACTGAGTATACTCTGTACCGTCCGCATATCTCCTTGCGGTTCAGCTCCTGCACATAAACCACAGCTACAGCATCTGGACTCCCTGCTCCCTCCGGGCGAACAGCAGATCCTTGGCCAGAAGCCAGCCCGCCTCACTTGGAACACTTTTCTTGTCCCCTTCACTACGCTCCCCCTGCAACTTCAAGAAATCTGCTGACCAGTTCCTCTGCAAACCCGAAAATAAAACACGCTGCAGCGGTGACAAATCCACAAAGCAGCAGAAACTCCACTTTAAAAATGATTGGTGTCTGAGCGTGTCGGGCTTTTATTTTTTTCCTTCCTCGGTGTTTTTTTCTTCCCTGGGTTAGAAGCTGTTAGCTAGGAATGGCAACCGAGCAGCCCACACAGCAGTGACACCAAAAGGAGTTTTCCCAATGGGATGCGGGACGTCCGCCCTTCTGGTGCCCGGGTATAGGGCTATTTTATTGCCTGAGCGTGGGGAGATGCTGAACCCAGCTCCAGTTCCCAAGAGCACCCCATGAGGATGAGGGCTGTGCATCCGCCATGGATTTCCCGGTGTAGCGGTGTCTTCCCTAACGCAAGTTCGTGCCGATAGCAAGGTTGTCCTTCAAACAACACAAATCCCAGTTTGGGGTGGGAGTGGGAGCAGGGCAGGGGGATGCAGTGGGAGCACTGGTGGGACTGGGAGCCCTCTCCTCGCCCAGAGGCATTGGCAGCAGCAGCCGCCTCCCCCTGCCCGCTCCGGCGCGGGCGGCAGTTTGTCATGTCAGTCCCCGCTGCTGAGCGCGGCGTCTGGGGCCTCTGGCTGTCAGAGGCAGGATTTCATCTCGGGGTCCCTCAGGCCATATAGAAAGCCTCAAATGTTCATTTGTGTTTCTTATTGTCTGGCCAAATCCGCGGGCTTAAAAAATATCCGGGTGTTTTAAGGCTGATCCCCCGCATCGTCGCGGCTGAGCAATTTGCCGGGTGGTCTTAACAAAAACCCTAAAATACGTCTTCTAAGGAGCGGCGCCTTCTTCACCTCTCTTCCACTGAGTTATTTTACGTAAACTGTTTGTACACGGAATGTTTCCTTCTGCGCCGTTAATTTCCAAGATCAATCTGTGCCGTTGCATTTTTGCAAAGCAGCTCCATTAAGGATAAGTATTGGTTTGCAGGTCTCATTCGCGGAGATATCTGTACAGATGTCCGTGTGATACGTGAGAGCTCATGCACGCGGGGATAAGTGCTTATTTACTGGTATTTACACGGGTTTGCACGCGTACATGCCACGGACGGTGTTCCTATAATAATCTCCGTGTTTGCAGCGCATAGATTTACGTGCTTATATACATGCAATGCGTCTGTAGAGCCGTAACTTCGCCTGCTGCTCGGAATTTATTTTGGCTTTCCACATGAGCTCCTTCAAACAACGCTAATTGTTGCAGAACCAAAACCGTCGATGATAACTCTTTCAGGAATTGTCACGTTGTCTATAAATATTTAGCGACTGGATTGCATTGCCGATGCAGCCCCGGATTACAGATGAAAAGGCAGCATCTGCTGAAATTAAAAGTGGCCGCGTTTTCGCTGTAGCTTAATTAAATGCCAAAATTTATCTACATTAACAACAAAGTGGTGAAATTTATTGATCAATTCACATGATGTGAGTTGACAAATGGCCCGAGCGATCTCCATAATTTTCTACACGTGTTAAAATTTGTAATGAAAAAAAGCACACTATATTAACATTAAATGTGAAATGAAAGGGGGATTTTGTAATGGGAGCCGGTGCCCGGGGGCAGAAAGCTGTGTGCAGTGCCCTGTCCAGGCGAGGCTGCCGGAGCTGTGTACAGATGGGCCTTTGACAGTCCTACAGCTGTTCTCCTAATTGTCCATTAAGTGTTCTATTGATTCTCTGATTCAAAGTACATGTCTTTCAGCTCAAGCTATCGTGTGAAGTGGCAGACACATTCCTCGTAGAATGACAGAGCTGCTTGAAACCTAAAAATGTGGGCTGCCAGTTTCAATTGAGGATCCGGCTTTCAAAGGGGAAGGCTTGGTTAAAGGAGCTTTGTGAGAGCTGCTTAGATTTTAGTTTCTAAACTTTTAGCATCAATCAATTAAAGCAGCAGCAGCAGCAGCAGCAGCACGAGAAGTTTTAATTCCCTGTTAAGCATTACGGATCGCACCTGGCTGGCAAAGGGCTGCCCGAGGACACCGGGTCGCAATGAGAGGGACGAGCCCTGCTTAGCTGGATGCAGATTTCTTTCCCAGACCCTGACACACGTAACGATATTCTCATTTGACTTGCAAGTTCACTTGCAGCGGTTCCTTCTTTTTTTAAAGGAAGATCATCTGCAATTCCAGATGATGCCAGTCAGACACCTGCTTCGAATCGTCTTCCTTTAATCTGAGGGGTGAAAGATAAGATGCGTATCTGTTGCGAGGACCATAAATCTTCGAAGAAACAAATAGCCATAGATAAAGTGGTAAAAGTTATTTAGTCCCCCTCTGAAAGAGGTTTATTAATCTGAAATTTCCAGCCTGTTGTGTCATGATTTGGTTATCACACGGTGTCTCATTTCTCGCGACGGGCGAAGCCTTGTGTTTCAGGCACAGAGATGAGATCCTCGCAGCTGAAACCCATCAGTGGTGTTCGGATCTATCACTGGCGCTAGGAAGCAAAAAATGCAAATTGAGAGGAGAAGCAAATAGCCCTGGTGAGCACGGATTTGGGCTGTGCACAACTCTTATTCAGAATGTTTTCTCTCATTTTACTGAGGTGCGTATTGAGTTTATGATTAAGTTAAAACTGAATTTCAAATGATTGCTTGTTTGGCTTTTCAAAGCGTAATTCCTGATAGAAAACGCACAAGCAAAGTGCTTACAGACTTACTGCTTGGGAACCATGCACACGAGTTGTGCACGCAGTGAGCTTTTCCTGTGTACTGTCAGTTCTATCCGCCTCTATATTTTTCTTTTTTAAAGATCCCCATCATTTAAATGAGACATGAAACTGTTTCGACAAAGCTGAAAATAGGGAGAACTATTTTCTCTTTGAGGAGATTTAATCCTTCATAGCTAATGAAAAACCACTCTCCTGTGAACGTTTAGGACCTGCTTATCCTTTAATCATCCCTCCTCATCTCGCTGCCCATGTTGGTTTTTGTGCGGCTCTGTTCCTGACAGCCTTTACCTCCTGATCCCATTGGTGGTGATCCAGGAGTCAGATTCACCAACACGGAGCCTAACAGATGACTTTGACCCATTAATCAAATTAGTTACAGCCTTTTACCTCAAACAAGGAGCTTGCTGATTTGGAGAGAATTAGGTTTGTTTTGGTTTTAACCTTAACCTATTTGTCTTTGGGACATCAAACTCACAAGCATCAGCAGTGCTTAAATCCTAAGCGAACCAACCAGATGGGGATTTTAAGAATAAAAGTAAAATTTCTACTCATGCATCAAAGGGAGACAAAGATGGGGGGGGGGGGGGGGGGGGAAGGAAGGGGGGACGAAAGCAACAGCCGTTACTATCCC
>JANHGO010000042.1:105930489-105957204 GCA_024606505.1 Aquila spilogaster
GAAGGTGAAGAGCAGCAACAGCTTTCAGGGCCTGGACCTTCCTTGTGGGAGCAGGAGCCGGACGTTTGCCTTTCCGGTTTCTGTACGTGTTAAAGCTTTGTGACTAATATATATTTCATTCCCCAAATTCACAGATCTGTAGAATTTAAGAGAGAGTATCTCAGAGATAGCTGTGTTCCCAGCTTGTCTCAGAAGAGCAGAATATCTGCTGTACCTCTCACATTCCTTGGCTGCTTCTCTTCAGAAATAGCAGATCTGTATGGATTTCCCATTATTACAAGACACTGCCTTAGCCAGTAAGCAGAAGGGATGTTGGGTAATGCTAGGTCAGATCCTAGGGCAATTAAGAAAAACATTTTTGTTTTAAATTCAGTGCCAGGAATTCTTATTACTAGAAAATGTTTGATGGCAAAGAAATAAAACAATAATTATGTGGGTTGAATTTTACACTGAGCTGAAACAGTATTCCAGAAATATTACTTGAGATAAACAGCCAAAGGGGATTTCTGATAATTAGGTGTGACTTCCAACTGAAGAATTAAACCAAAATGATGCAGATGCATTTTGCTGCCTTTTGTTAACATGCAGTCTAACTTCCTTTGTCTTTCCTTTTCCATATACTACTTATATTTATTGTAGTGCCTTGAGCTAAGCTTACTGTGTGTGGGCAGAAACTAACGTCTGCTGGGGTAGAAACTGGCGTTCTATTTTATACCTGTACAGCACCTGCAACACAGAGCTGAACTGAAACCCTTATAAGGGATAAATAATAATAATTTAATACATGGCAAGATAAGAAATGTTGTCCAGTGTTGGAATATATCTTGTACGAAGACATAGTCTTTTGGAAGGTTTTCAAGATAGATAAAAGAAATGTAACATCAGATAAAACTTTCTACTGTCAGACTTGTACAAAATGGTTTTGATACCACCGATACTGGTACAACCCTTGGACTGGATTTTTTTTTTCTTGTAGGAAAGCTGCAGTAAAGAAGGACTTGTAACATGCATTACAGATTGGCCTTAATGGCCTTGACCGGCCTCCCCGGGGACCCCCACCCTCTGCCCCGGCGCTCCCCGTCCTTCGTTGGCCCTGAAGCCTGAGCAGTGGTGGAGGAGTGCCTGTCTCCTGGGCAGACCCCAGACCTGTGCTGCAGGGGCTGGTCTCCCGGCCGGACCCCTCGGCTGCGCGGCTGAGCCTGGCTCCAGCCCTGGCTCCTTCGCTCCTTCGGGAGCTCCCGGGATGGACCCTGGACCTGGTTCCTCTCTTGCTGTGGCCGTTGAGGGGACCCTGCCAGCAGCCCCCCGGGGCTGCGCCCTGCTGCTGCTGCTCAGCTCCCACCGCTGCTGGGCTCACCCCTGGCTCCCGGCTTGCCTTCCCGCGGTGGCTGCCTCTCGCTGTGCCTGAGCGCGGGTTTCATCTCGCTTTGTAGCTACAACCGGTCGTTTCAAGGGGAAATTTGCGCCAGAATTGCAAAATAAAAAAGCAGCTTTGCAGCCAGATAATAGTCTTCTGCTGGTTTAAAAAAAAGAAAGAAAAAAAAAAAAGGAAAAAAAGGGGGCTAGCAAAAAAAAAAAAAAAAGCATTTTTTTTTTTACGGAATGCTTAAGTGCAACTTTTTAATACTGTCATGTTGAAACATTAGATGAAAAAAACATGTTTCCAGCTGAAAGGAAATAGTAATAGAAATAGTAATAAAATAAGCTAAGAGTAGTGTTTGCTGCAGCGTTCAGTATATGCTGTCCAAGGATGTGGCTATGGCAGAAGCATTTACGAGCAACTCAATATTCAGGTCTGAACGATGAGGAAAGCTGCTCTAAAGTAATTTCTTTGACCTCCAGAACCAGTGGTGTTTCTTTAGCGTTTTGTTTTGCTTTTTGCTAATCAGTTTCTGCATCAGTAACGCTGGCTGCTTTGTTCTACTGTAAACCCTGGAGTTTCTGGAGTGCGCTCTGTCTTTGTGCCTGGATGGGGGCATGTGTGTGCAGGTGGCTTAGAAAATGATACCCCAGCGTTGCACCACCGTTTCATTCCTGGAAGGGAAGCTTCTTGTACTACGTCCTCTCACGGCCCATGAATATGACCATGTGTGCTCCTATTTGCCTTAATAAAACAAGAAGAAAATCTTTAGAAAGCTTACAGCAAAGGGAGATGATTGTTTAGCTAAAGAATATTTTCTTTACTGACCTCAGAAAGGTAATCAAAACACATTCCAATACAAATCTTTTGCCTGCGGAAAACTCAGACTCTTTGGATGAGGAATGTAAATTAAATAAAAGGCATCAAACAGGCTACGGGCAGACACCCATTCTGAATCTACCGGTCTCAGCTGAAGCCATTAAGGGCCCCAAAGGTACCACCTAGTTGTTTGTGACTTGGCTGCCAAAAGGCTTGTGCATTCCTTTTCTAATCTACTTTCAGGCAAGATGGAGGAGACAGTCGGTGACAGTGGTGATACAAGAGGGCGGACCAGCCCAGACACCCTTGCCTGCAGTAAATCAGGGATTGCCAGACGGGAACAACCAACCTGGGACTGCCAATGTTTTCGGCCACCTAAACAGAAGTTCACCCTTGCCTAATTTGTTAGCTTTGTAATGCTACCTTTTCGCTTTCGTGTACTTTGTGACCTGAGCCCCGTTACGTTTGTTTCAGGTGTGGTGCAAATATAGTGGAGTACAAATGTACTCGATTGTGGGCATTAGCAAATTAGGTGGTGATGAGTAATCTGTGCTTTCAGATTCTCTCTGAGAATGGTTCTGAAACACAGCTTAACAAATGTGCCAAGCAGAAAATAAGCTATATCAAAGTGGAGTATCGAACAATAATTATCTTGCAATTTGATTAAAATAAATTTCAACTGCCAATTGCTCCTCCTCCAGATTTCTCAATATTATCTCTGAAGTGAAATCTATGAGCCTGTCTTCTAACTGAACGTGGCTAGATTGGGAGAACTGGCATTTTTTTTACCTCCTTTCTCCTTATGTGTATCTGAATCTTTGACACGTATAAATACATATCAGTTGCACACTTTTGTATACAAAAGTGGACTATTTGCTTGTCTCTGTTGTGTGCTACTCAGGTTTATAAAGTATAAACTATCAGGACAGGTATCAAATCTTCCATACGTTTCACTGAAATACCAATGAAAATTTAATCTGATTTATCATCTCTTAAAAATTCTTCCTTCAGTTAAGTTGCATTAACACTTTCTGTTCATGGAAAATACCATACAACAATTTAGTGTACGATCCTACAGATGTGAAAGATGGCATGTGCTGCCATGGGTAGATAGTATTTGTGATGATGAGGTTGTATTATTTTAGTGACTTTAGAAGCTCCAAGAGAATTACACACAGAAAAAGAATTTCAGAAAGTTAGCTAAAAGCAGTGAATTAGCAAAAATATCAGGTGTAAGGGGTCTATCTTTGACTCAGTTATTCGTTTTGTTTGGCATTTCACATTGAAACAAAAGATCACATCAGAGCTAAGTCAGACGGCACTCTTGCAAGGTGCCATACATGTTCATGCCAAGGTCAGCAACCTACACAAATTACGCTCCCTAAAAACCAAGCTACAATACTATAATCAATCTCAAATGAGCCTAACAAAGCAGACACATTTTTGGTAAGGTTTTTTTTTTTTTCTGTAGTCTAATTGAGCATTGATTTGTGTTATAGAATATTTTCCAATGGGCAGAAAAGAAACACTCTATTGATTTGTTACCGCATCTTACTGCTTCTAAATATCTTAGATGGGTGGTTGTTGCTTTGCCACTATTGCAGGCCTGTCACCGAGGAGCAAATCTCTGGCAATTTTCCGCAGTGTTTTGTGAGCCAGAGTCGCTTTTGACCTCTGAAGAAAAGGTAGAGGTTTCCAAAGATTTAGAAAAGTATTTTCAGCAAGATGGACACTGACCACAGCCTGGTCACCAACTCTACGCTTTGTTCAATGGCTGAATCTCTGGCATGGGGAGACTCACAGCAGGCAAGCACATCCCCTTGGGGTTCCCCGGTCCTGAGTTCCCTTTGAAGGAATACCTACCTTTGCTCAACAGCCTGGGAATTAGAGCACTTGCCCAGGAAATGCAAGACCTTGGCCATGGCCCATGTTCTGGGAGATGCTGAAACCACACCTTCCTTGGCTCAGAGTCTGGGGAGCACCTCATCATCTACGGGGCGGGTGAAGGTGGACCACAGTGCAGAAGAGACTGCAGAAAATTCATGGAGCCAGGAAGAGAAAAACTCACGGGGAGTGGGGAAATGTCTGTTCCCAATACTGTGTGTGCTTTTTATCCCATCTCTCTTAAATGGGCAGTGCACAGGCAGAGCTCAGCTCAGGAACCAGAATGAGAAACGCTCTCTCAAAAAGGCTGTAGGCGTACGTGCCCTCTGGTTTACCCTCTGAGGCTAGTGCGCACTTCGAGGCACCAAACTGTGGACAAACGGGGTACAGACAAGGGCCCGAGGGTCCCGTTCCAGCCCAGCAGCTGTAACAGTGGGCGCAGGCGAGGGAATGGCAGCGGCAGGAGAGGTCACTGCTGGTCCGGGCACATCCAGCCCCAAAATCCAGACTGTAGGTAAGCGGGATGGATTTCGGCCACTGTGGCTCTAGTCCCCTTGAATTTGTCCATGAACCGTCGTACTTCACAAACGATGTGTAATATTGTTGGACTTCATTGAAGCCCATGAGGAAAAAGTTGTGAAGACCGATGTTAAAAAAGCAGTTTATTACAGGTACGGGCCTATTAAATTGAAGGACATTAAGTGGTGAAATAAATTATTAAGAAAAATCAAAACTAACAGACAATTGCAGGCATTCTCTTGGGGAGAAATCTATTTTCTTCTCAGCCACAAGCTCAGTAATGGTGAGAGATGATCCATTTAATGCTGTTTGAAATGTAAAAGCACTCATACTAGATCACGTTGTATGAACTGTACGCTCTAACACTGCATTCAAAGATAAATATTGCAGTGTTGTATGAGAACCACATACACAAACTTTTCTCTGGGAAAGTTCAGCACCCCTTTGTATAAAGAACCGATTTTATCACCTCAGAAAATTCTTCTAAAGTTAGTCCATGTTGTTAGGATTTTGCAAAAACACTCATGTTGTGTTTGTCCTCATTAGCAAGCTAAGAGGTGCCCCTCCTTAGCATTCGGAGCCAGCTCCAACACTTCAGTGAACAGAGTAATAATGAAGAGAAAATGAGAGAAAGAAGCTTCCCGTCCTTTAAGAGATTGTTTAGATATGAAGAGATTAATAGCAGTCACCGGGGGATCTGAACCAAGGCTCTGTCTTCAGAAACTTCCCAGATGATAATGGCACAAAGAAGTCAAAGCCAGATTTAAATAAAAATGTAGTAGAGTCCTATGGGCAGCTCCAGGTCCTAAGATCCAAGAACCCTCACATTTTAAATCCGGATCTGAATCTTTTACAGTGCAGACCCAGGCTAATGTAGCAACCTTCAGTTTAATGCAGTCAAACCAATCTTGGAATCCACATTTTTAAATTTTATTTTTTTAGGTTTTTGGTTTTTTTTTTTTTTTTTTTTGTCAAATAGAAATGAGGTTTATACAATTGCATGTACTGAGGTTACTCTGCATATATGGTGATTTTCTGAATCCTCCCTAATAACCAGAAAGTCCTCTCTGTTTTCTACTACTTTTGGCAAAATGGTAAAGATCTCAAAAATAATTAAGCTCCAAGTTTTATGCAAATAAATGAACAGTTAGAGGACAGGAAGTCTGTTAATTAAAGCCTGCAGTAGAAATTTATGCTCCATTAGAATGTGCATGAAAAACAAGCCTGGAGCCTGGAATGAAAAACGCCATTCGGACAGCACAGTTTGTGAAAAGCAGTGCTTCCAGTGCTCACATCTGGCCAAAGTCAATCAAGTACAAGGCACAAATTTATAGGAAACCAAGCTTTATTAGCTTCGATGTTCAGGAAGATAATTGTTTTACTTAGTAAACAATTTATTCCTTCGTTTTTTGCAGTCTGATGTGCCTCTGCTTTTGGCTGGGTTTGGGATCAGAAATGCAGTAACACTGTGAGAAAGGCCAAGGCATTTCTGAGCCAGTCTAAAGCAGAAAGTCTGGGCAGTCATGTGAAAATAAATTTGTTATGAGATTTGCAGCCCAGCTTCTAAATCAAATAGGTTTTGATAACAAGCAGTCATTATAGCGTGTCTTGTTCCAGTCTTTCTTTGGGTTGTTTCTAGATGGCTGTCACGTTAGTATAAGATATATTAATTCTAATTATCTAGTCTAAGACTTTTCTTTTTCCATGATACATCATTTACAAAGAAACCTTTCACTGCTAGAGCTTAAACCACTTTGTTCCTTCTTCACATTCTGCTTGAGAAAAAGCTTTTTCCTGGTTGCTGTATCAGAATCTCTGCTAACTGTGCAACTATGTGTCAGAGTGTCTGCAAGGAAACTGTATAGACGTGCATATACATTTAGGCTTCACGAAGCAAAATCTGTCCAATTATGCAGCTCTTTCCAAATGCTTATGTCCAAGGAAGCCAACATCACTGAAGCCCAACCACAAGTTTGATCAAAGTGCAGTTTATGACTGTGTCAGCATTGCAAATGTACGACCGAGTCAGACAAATTTTTTCTCCTTTCTCCTCTGTTTTTCTGCAATGCACAGTAAATCAAATTTAATGTTTCTAGCATGCAAATGGTAGCCTCAGTAACTATTCTTTAAGCTTAAGAATATTTGCAGTGGGATTTCCTAAAAGGCTTCATAGAAAAAAAAGGCTCATTGTTTGAAGCCCAATTCATCTTTTGGTTAAGACTGATCAAAATAGTTTATACAGATTTTCATAAGCTTTTTGCTCACACTGTGTATTATTTGCCTTAGTGATCACAGCTGAAAAGCATGATTTTAATAAAGAAGGTGAATAAGTAGATTAAAGTAAGTTGCAGGGGCTGCCTCATTCCAATGGTAAACAAAGTAAACTGGTTTAATCAAGGCAAGATAGGTTATATATAGCATCCATATTATCATTACTTCATTTGCTTATTGATTTACATTCATATTTAAAGTAGCCAACATACCACAGATGATAAGAAAGATTACTTTTTAATTACCAGCTGAGCTCCCTGATATGTTTTTACAGTTTGTTCTGATGAAGTAAGGAGTTGCTGTAAACTCTAATTCTAATTAGCATCCCCCAAACACCCAGGAATCAAGAATTTGTTTACAAGCCCCTATAAGGAGTGACTGAGCTAATCACTTTGAGTATATCCCTTGTGCAAGGACAAATCCACGCTCCTGTGAACGGCTGTGCTAACTACGTCTGATTTTATTGACTCAATTCTTTAGCATTAGGTGAAAGAAGTGGTAGGAAGGAGACTGGTAATACTGGTATCTCAGGCGATGTGTGCAAGGAGACACATAAGTGTAGGGTTGAATGGGTTCCCAGGCTTGGAACTGGGAGGGAATTTTGCTCGGGGGTGTAGCGGCCACGGACTGCAGAGGATTTTGGAGGTTTCTGGCTTTGTTAAAATCACGCGAGTGTATTCCACACAACTGCATTCCTGCGAGTGCTGGAGGGAAGGTGCTGGTGACCCTGGCTGCTCCGTGTCCCTGCTGCTGCGGCTTGATTCAGGCCTCGGGGACGCAGCTCTCCCTGAGCCGCCCTTGCTTCTTGGGGACCTCCAGCACGTGTAAGGTGACCGGTGTGAGAGCGCCAGCCCGGGCGCGTGGCTGCTGCCAGCTTTGATGCTGACCGACAAACACTCGTACGTACCAGCCGAACGCCAGCGCCGTCTTCCTGGGGAAGGAAGAGGCCCTCCCTATGAAAATGTATGCGCAAAGGAACTCGGCTGCTTTTCCTGGGGCGTTGAAAGCTTCTCCAGGCTATTTCCCCGAGGGAGCGTTCGCAACCCTTCGACCCCCGGCCAAAGGGCGGGTTGTGCCCGCAGCGCTGCGGCCCCAGCGGTTGGAGAGCCAGCCACCCGGAGCCCGCGCCGCCGGGGTCGGGCCGGGCCCCCGGGGGACGCCGGTGTGACCGCACCGCGGCTCGGCGGCGGCACCCCTGCCGGGACGCCCTGCCGCCGCCGTGCGCTCGGCCCTGTTCCCTTGGGGCTTCCCAGGGCGGGTTTTCCAGGCGAAGGGCTGATCCCGGGACTCCGCCGGGCCCTAGGGATGCCGGTCACCGTGGTTACGCCCGTTGCCTGGCGACGCCCGCCTCCGGCTGCCGAGTCTGCTCCTGCCCCTGCTCCTGCCCCTGTCCCTGCTCCTGCTCCTGCTCCTGCCCCTGCCCCTGCTCCTGCCCCTGCTCCTGCTCCTGTCCCTGCTCCTGCTCCTGCTCCTGCCCCTGTCCCTGCTCCTGCTCCTGCTCCTGTCCCTGCTCCTGTCCCTGCTCATGCCCCTGTTCTTGTCCCTGCTCCTGCTCCTGCTCCTGTCCTTGTTCCTGCTCCTGCTCCCGTCCTTGTTCCTGCCCCTGCTCGTACTCCCACTCCCACCCCTGCTCCCACTCCTGTTCTTGTTCCCACTCCCGCCCCTGCCCCTGCCCCTGCTCCTGTTTTCGCTCCTGCTCCCGCTCCTGCCCCTGCCCCTGCCTGCGCTGTGCAGCACAGCCCCGGCCAGCTGCCACCCCGGAGCAGGTCCCTTGGCGTAGGACGAGTGGGTTTGGGTTTGTCGGACAGGCCGGGAGATCAGAATTGGAGCTGGTGTGTTTATCTGAAAAAAAGGAAGGGGGAGGGGGCCGAACTCTGGTCTCTCTTACAGCAACATGAACCCAGTTGTGGCTTAAGGCAGGATGTGACTCGGTCTGTTGCTGTAAGACACAAGTTTGCACAAAAGTTCATCTGGGGCAGGATTTGAGGGTATCGATTAGTTTCTCAGCCCAGACACAGAACAAGTGCTAACAAACTAGGGCCTGGCTCCTTTACTGTGTGAAATGCAGCATTACTGCATTTAGAAACAAGTAATGCCCGCTGATGTTGTTTCAGAAGCAGAAAGTGCCTTTATTTTATAAATGAGATTCAAACCCACACTTACAAAAAGGCTACAAGTCAGATGCTCCCTTTTATGTCAATTTAATCTGAGTTAATTGCAAATTCAGAACAATAAATTTTACTGGACTTGGTTAGGAAGGGCTTCTCAAATGCTGCTGTTTCACGCATGCCATGACTCACCGGCCTCCAGTGCTGGTATGCAGAGGTCTTCGGTTGGTGTCACAGCCTTGGGCTCTGCGTTTCAGAGCATTTTCTCAGAACAGTGACTTGCAACCGCTTTTCACCTGAGCACTCAGGAAGGTATTTGTGGTCTGGCTGGATTGCTTACACAAACAGGAGGACAAATGACTTATGTAAGTCAGGCACTTTTGGTGCAATCTTGTCTGTCTGTAAATAGGGATGCCCTTGTCTTCCTCGTCAGCCTTCCCCTCCGCAGCACTCAACAAACCCATTGCCTTGCAGGAGCAACAGACAAAAGAAAATAGTTTCTGTGCTTACAGTCCTGAGTTTGCCCTTCCAAGCAGTGTTCTGCTGAACAACAGCTCCTTTAGGAGCTTCCTTTCTGGAGTATTGATCTGTTTTCTGCCTCTGGTACGTACAGACATGCAGTCCGGTTAATATGCTTTTGCTGTGAGTTCTTGAAAGCACTGTTGTTCTCCTCCAGTTAATTCTTGCTCACGACTGCCTTGAAGTTAGTGCCACAGGTGGTGTCTCTTATGCTAAATCTTCCAGAGTAACAAACTCAGTCATCTGCAGTTCTGGGTCATTAACGTGGTCCCTGGTCGGGCTGGATCGGCTCGGACTTCTCCCAGCAGTTCTTGGGCACTATGTGGGAGTTGGTACAGAACAGAGGCTATTCCCTCTAGGCAGTTTGGAAGCAGCTCCCATGCTTTGGAGGGAACGAGTGGTCGACAGGGCAGGCATGGGACATTCTGGTCTGGCCGGTTTCGGTGTCAGAGAGAAGTTCTGGGTGTGTTTAATCTTCTGTAAAGTAGTGTAGTGCTTTAACTGGTTTGTTCCCGCAAGTTGCTTACTTGCCACCTCTGGAGCAGGTTCAGCCTGATCACTTTTTGCAGAGGTACAGACAAGTACGTGACTCTCATTCTGCTACGTTTCCCGAGATCCACTCAGAAAATCAGAACCTTGCAAAAACTATGTCAGCAGTTAGGGTGCAGTTGTTGGCAGTCAGGGTGCAGATGTTCTTCAACTGATGTCTCTTAAGGTGAACAATTCAGTTTCAGGGTGCTTTCCTGTTTCCGTGGGGATGCTAGACTAGAAAGGACCACCGAGATCCACTGAGTGATGTTCATCTGCGTTTATCTGTTAATTCTTGTGTTGCAATTAGATTGTTAGCAGTAGGGGGCTTGTAAAGTGCATAGTAAATACGAGTTACTGTTCAAGACTGCAGATAAGCTCTACAGTTCAGTAAGGAAGGGAACAGAAAGGACCTTAGCCAAACAAGGGCTCCGTGCTGCCCAGTGGGGTGCTGGTGTCCTTGTACAGTGAGGAAAGAAGGGACTTCTTGCTCACTTGGAATCTTGTCCAGAATCTTTGTAAGAAGTGCATTTCTCCTTTATTTCTGTACCTTTTCCAGAACCTACAGAAACTTTTCATTGTTTTTCTTTTTCTCCTTATTTCCCATTGCAATCGCACGTCAGGACTACTCTCAAATCACACCCTTCCTGTCTTTCTGTCTGTATATCCTATGCTTAGCATTAGAGTTGTGTTTTTTTCTTTCTACATGCTGTTCCTTGTAAAAGGCTTCCTGGATGAATATAATTTGTTTTTCTGTGTTAATTTAGGATAATAGTTCCCCTTGCCCCATTTGCAGCCCACATACTGATGCAACTTCCCCTTGTTTTGTACCCAGATACGTATTGCCACAGTACTTTAATAAAATGATGTAGGACTGTTTACAAAAGAGTGCTTCTGTGGTATCGTACTGCTTTCACAGGAAGCTTAACAGCTTGCAGAACAGTAAGTGGCAAATGTTTAGTGCAACATTATGCCAACTTGAGGACAAACTGTTCCTCTCAGGAATGTTTTCAGGCTTAAATGAGAGGAAAATCCCCCTTGCAGAATGTGAATTCTTGGAGGGGGCAGGGAGTGACTGCCACTTCTTTGCCTTGCCAGCAGCTCCGGTTCTCAAGCACCTTCCAAGGCTTTTTTAGATCAGCTGGAGCGTATGCTCAGCAGCGAGGAGTGATAAAGCTGTGACTGGCTTTTCTGGAGGAGCGAGGATTCCTCTTTCGTGGATGAGGCAGTAAATCTTCCAGCCTGCCTCAGACAGCAAATGTCGGCTTGTGCCCACAGACACTGGGAGGGTGCTGGGGGGAGACGTGAGGCCATGGCAAAGCTGTTAATGGGAGTAAGCAAAGACTAGCAGCATAGCTGAAAACAATGTGAGACAGAACAATTCCGAACTTAAAGAGTAATGAGTCAGACTGAAATATGTGGTGCTTCAGCCACGGATGCGAGTCACCCATCCAGAAGATAAGTGGATATTAATGAATTAATGATTAGTTTGACTAACCGCTGAAAGGAGTTGAATTTAACACCGTTCTCTCTGTTAATCCTCCTAAGCGGTAAAAAAATCTTTGGCAAGTGGGCTCTGCCCGTCAGCGGTATTCTTCATCTCTGGACCGCAACCTCGGGTTAAAATATTCTGCTGGCTTTCTGTGGCTGTTGGGTCTTGGGTTCGTGAAAGGGGAACTGCGTGGCCGTTACCTGTCCGGGGGCCCAGGACTTCCAGGTGGGTGGCTGAGCTGTACGGTGTGCTGTGGCCTGAAGGCACAAGAAAATGTGTGGCGTGCTTTCTCTTTTGTATCCAGTCTTTCAGGCAAGGCAGCACTGAGGTGCTCTAAAGCTGACAGGGTGCTCGGGCGATGCTGTGGATTCACCACAGGGAAAGTACAGCGAGCTGCAACTCGCGGCTCTCAAAAAGTCCCAACAGTGCCTGAAGGCTCGGTAGAGGCTGAATGGGTGTCAGCGCCGGGTGCCCCAGTCGTCCACCTCTGGGATGTGGTCTGGTAAGGGGGGGAAAGAGGAACAGAATGAAAAACTCGTCGGATGAAGCCTGCGATCTGATAAAGAAATGCCGTTCTTCACGCTAGTGAGGGGTGGCTCCAGTAAATCATGGGAAGTAGAGTCTGGCCAGGAAGCTTTCTAGGAGGCAAAGGAGGGTAAGAGCTTCTAGATCACAAGGCTCCTGAAGCCTCAGTTAGAGTTCAGTATGCAGCAAAGAACACTTTTACGTTCATGATAAAGTGAATCATCACGTTTCAGTGTTTCTCATTAAAAAATAAGTTTTCTGTGGAACATCCAGATTTCGCAGAAACCGCGTTTGCCACGATAAGCTGTTTTTACAGCCTTCCTCCTTCATCCGTCTGCGTAAGCTTCAGCTGTGTCTGATGGAGGCAGCAGGAGCGTTCCATGGGAGGACCCACCGCCCGCGTGGGGTGCTGCTGGTGTGCCGAGGGACCGCGGTCTGCCCCGGCGCCCAGGTTGCCTTCGGGTGGAGGCTGCGGGGAGCGGAGGCATTCCCAGGCTTCGGCTGGGCAAGGATTTAGGCAGGGTCAGCGCGTGCCTTCGGACCTGCTCGCTGGAAAGCGTCCCGCAGCTTAAACAGCCGGAAAGCACCACTTGATGACTTGGCCATGAATTGCAAACTTGGTAGGCAAACTGCCTTTGCAAACCAGCAACAGCAGAAGACTTTCTAGAGGAGGTACACTGGCCAGAGGTAGGCCCAGAAGATTAATTTACATGACCATAAAAACGTTCAGAAACAGACATTCCAGTGCTCCAAAATTTCAGAGGGCCAGTACGTGAAGAAGTAGGGGGTTTATACAGAAAGGATTTTGGTTTTTCAGGCACACAGAAGCATTTTGGGGAAGAAGAACTAACTAGAAGATCCTCCTTGATACCTCTGGAACTAGACTGTGGACGTGGAGTTTGGCAAGATTTTGAGGGATCATTTGAAAAGTCCAAAAGATCCTTTAAATCATGTGGAAATCCTTCTTCAAATGGAAAACCTGCCTTAGTAAAGAAAAAGGAAAGAGCATGGCTGATGAAATGTTTGCTTTATATGTAAGAGGATGTACTGAGAAATGTAAAGAAAACATCACATTATGACATACGATCCATTCTTCATGTGGATTTCCAGCAGTAATAACTGTTTAAAGTTGTTTAGTTGTTTTTTTTTTTTTTTTTCAGGTGATCAAATTATGCCTGTGTTGAGTGATAGGAAACATCATAATGAGGACATATGAGATGGCCTGTACTTCCCCTTACATCTTTGGCAGCAGTTAGTCTGTACTGATAAAAAAAAAAGACTGGACTTGAAAATTAAAAAACTGAGTTCAAGACCTTCATTATGAGAAAGTGAAGATTAAAAGGACAGTAGCTTTGATTGCAGTATTATGCCTCTGTAAATTAATGTTAAGTGTCTGAAGCTTCATTAGGCACAAAAACATCAAAGATGGAGGCATTTTCATAATGTTATTTTGATCACTAAAAACTAGCAATATGTTTTATTCTCATAGAAAATTAATTTCTAACAATGCTTCTTTCCTTGTGGCAGTTTTGCAATGGCTACACCAACTCATGCAAGAAAATGAGAACAAGTATGCTAGTCAAATAAAATGTATTGGTTTGGTTTTTTTTCTTTAGTATCTTCTACAAGCAGTAGTCATATGCCTGCATCCTGGATTCACTTACACATGACGTTAAGACTCCAAAGCAGGACTGCAGGAAGCAACAGGAGTCTGCAAGCAGCAAAGGTCAGTAAGTTTTTGTGCTGTGCTGTTTTTTCCCCATTTTTATTAGAAACAGTTGTGTGAAAGCTCTACTCCTGGCACCCCATTTATCTCCCATGTAAATTATCATAAACATGTAGGTGAAAATAGTATTCTTCATGACAGTCTACTGCAATGTCTCATATACCTTTATGATGTTCATGGAAAAAGAATTCATTTTTGCTGTAGTACTATGGTAGATAGTAACTAACATGTTTTATTGCTCTTCAAAGATGAAAATTATTAAATGAATGCAAAAAAAAAGGTGGTCTTATGAATAATTCTCAAAGAATAAAAATCCTGTTTTCATGCAAATGTTTATTTTCATAATAATAAAAATGAGAGCCATGATAAAAAAAACCCCTTGTAACTGCACCAGAAAAAGAGAATGCTTTTCTCAAAAAGTGTTTCCACAAAGCAACAGAGGTTCTCTGAAAGAGCCATATTCAATGCACAGAAGTGGATTTGATTCTGATGATAAGCAAAAACAATTACTAATTGTCATTTCTTGAACAGATTATTTAGAGGGGCCTCTTGTGTGCTGTGGGTTCCCTGTCCCATAAACTAATACAGCAATGAGATAGTATAGGGAATCTGCATCAAGCCACTTCTGATGAAACTGATTTTAGTGGGGTAAAGGCATTTCAGTAGCATGAAGGGCTTTTGGAAAGGAGGACTCCCATAGGAATCCACAGTATTGCCTTTTAAATTTTGATATTGCAGCTATTTATTAGCTCCAGGCACAGGATGTCTGGTGCAAGCCATAAAAAAGTCTCAGGGCTGTACAGTGAAAAATCTGTTTTCCTAAATATTCATAAAAGAACTTAATACAAAACTCCATCAGCCTAAAGTTTTTATCATAATAAAACTTTGTAAGTCTCAAGTATTTCCTGTGTTCCATGGTAGCATTGAATCTCCTTGACTGATTAAATAGGTTCACCTCTAAGAAAGCTTTGTTTGTCATCACTTTCCTGGAGTATTTGGTTTCTTTTATGTTCTCACTTTAGGCTGAGTTACGAGACTGAAAAGAGGAGCTGAAATGAAGAACATCTGCCTGAAGGCAGCCAAGAACAAACTGCAGGCAAACCCAGAAAAACAGGCTGAAGAAATGGACAGACCGGAATAGAAGTAGCCATGACAGATGAGTCACCTAGTTCAATAAAGAGCAAACCTGAGATCGAGACCGTATTAGCTACCCATAGATTAAAACAGAATAAACAAACCCCTTCAGAACAATGCAAAAAGCTTTCGGGACTGGTCAGTGGTGTGTTGGAAAAGATGCTTTTAAACAGGCATTAAACATAAACAGCAGATATCAAAGCTTCTCAAATTGCCAACAAGAAAACATAATGTTGTGTTTTCAGTCCTTGGAGCAACTGACTGGCAGGGACAGAAACACAGTGTTCTTCAAGGGGGTTCATCCTGCCCCCAGAACTTCATTAGAACTATACACAAAAGAGCTGAAGCAGGCGAGGTAAACAAAACTAGAAACAGTTTCTTCTCTTCAAATCCAAATGCAAGGTAAAGTACATTGAGGAAAGAATTTGGTTTCATTTGTTCTCTGCTGTCCTGCCATTGCCTAGTAACATTTTCAAACAGTGCTGGCTGCTACTTGGAATCAGAATTAGGAGGAGGCTTGACTTTCTTCCCTCAAAGCAAATATTGGCTTTTTGGTGAAAAATTGGATGCTGAAGGTCTGAGCCTGACCTCATCAATTTTCAACCTCAAGCTTTCATGTTTAAAACTATGTTTTTTCAATGTGGAGTGCTACTTTCATGCCTTGTGGGAACTGCAGCTCAATTGCTCGTATCCCATTTTCTTTCACGATTTCCAGTGAAAATGCAACATCTCACATGAAAAATGATCACATTTTAGTGTTTAGTAGAAACAATTTTCTTCTGGAAACAAACCAACCAAACACTGAAACTTTTCACAAGGCAATGCATGTTGGAGTTCAAGCTTGTGATGCATGAAAAGCAAAGACTGCCTCTGCTAGCCACTTGCAAAGCTGTGGTAAAGGACACTCAAAATTCACCTGACTTTGCCAAAAATATAATTTAGGATGAAGGGTCAAGCTGCACAGAAGCGAGGCATCACTACACCTAGAGTTGCCTCCGAAACCTTAATTTAGCTACCATGGGAATCCATTTTCTGCATGAAATGTAAGAGGCAAAAAAGGGGAAGAATAGAACGTGATTGCATAATTAAAGACTGTATTGAATTGTAATTGCAGGAGGGAACAGAATAAAGGTTGCCAGGAAATAATTTATCTGGTGTTTCCTAACTTCCAGTGTCAGACCTCAGTTCCTCCGCCTGCATTCCCCGCCGGATGGTCACCCACCAGCTGCGGTCCCACAGTTGCATGGCTGTGTTAAGGTAGCGTGGTGCCAAGCTAACATTTCAAGCACTCGTCTGTGCTTTTTGAGTCGAGCAGGCTAAAACAACTGAAGTGGCTGCGAGAGCGACTGCTAAAGCCACTCTCCAGCATCTGGACTGAAGCTGGCCAATATCTGTGCTGCTGACAGCACAAGCAGAGCTTGCTTAGGAGCGGCAGCACTTAAAAAAGTAAATGACAGCAAAAAAGCTTGCAAGCTAAGTAATATTCTTTTTGCGTATTGGTTTGGAAGTTAATTCCTTAGCTGTTTGCTTGAAAAGATGACTGAAACAACTTGTGTTACGTGACGGTGTATGAATCCCCACCATCAGATTTGAACCCTCAGTTGTTTTTCACATCACCGGTGTTGAAGCTTGACAGACCTGACTTTTGGACAACAGGAGTCTGTTGTTCTTTGTGGGCATAGAAGTCCATGCGCTAGTGCTTAGATGCCCTCATGAAGGAGAAACACAGCGATTCTTCTGTGGAGTGAGTTTGTGCTCTACGTGGGACTTCTTGATTGAGGCTGGGTAGCTGTGCCCTCCTCTCAAAGCATGGGTGCAGAAGGGACCTTGCTCGGCGTAGCACGTGTTTTCCATTCCTACTCCTCACTCAGAGCTGGAGGTCCTCAGCTCGCCGGGGGTGGGTCGGGTGCTGGGGGCAGGCGGTTCACTGGCTGGAATGTGATCTGCCTCTCATTCTTGGGCACGAAAAATGCCCAAGCCTGTAAGACGTGGCTCAGCTCCTTTCCTCCAGAATTCAGTGATGACTCCTACCTTACAATATTTGTGCATTTACTTATTTTAGTATTGCCACATATCAAAGATTTGGTGGAAAAGATGGTGTGATAAGAACTTCTCGGAGAAGGAGGTGCGATCCTGCTTTGTAAGAGGTGTGGAGGCACAACCAGCCCCATGCAGCAGTGTCTCATTGTAGAAACAATCACAGGAAGGTTACTGCAATGACTAAAAAAGTTACAAAAAGGAGACCTTGAAAGCTACCATTATTTCTCCTAAATTCTTTTAGAGATGCTCTGGTGCAGCTGTGCAAAGGACTCCTTGACTCTCCGTGTGGAGTGTGGATGCTGAGTCATTCTGATGTCAAATGCCCGAAGGCTGCAGGAAATTGCAGGTCTGTTGTTGCTGAGTCATTGTGGCACGTACATCTTGTTAACCTCGGCTGGCATGCGGGAAGGACTGATACGCATCTCTCACTCCTCACATGCCTCCTTGTCTCTCACGGGTTGAGGACTGCGGGCTGCTTTGGAGATGTCCTGGAGAATAATCCTGGGAATACCCTGAGATGATGTTTATTTTCTGGTTGCTTCTTGAGCTCCTAAATAAATGGAATGCTAGGTAGGGAATAAATGAATATTATATAGAATGGGTCATTAATGACCTTTCAAACTGTTCTAGTATTTCTATTAAAAGATCCTTTTCCCTGCTGCAATCATGGAAAGAGAAGAAGCAGGGTCAGAACTCCGTGTGTCTGTGCGAGCAGCACCACTTATTATGCACCACTGCAGGCACCAGTGAAGACAGCCTCCATTCCCATTATACAACACCGGCTTTAGTTGTTTATACCTTTTTGAAGCACTGAGTTTAAGCCAAAACTTTTCATACCCTGTCTGTGCCTCTGGCTGAATTCTGTAATATTTCAGCCAAATAATTCAGCTCCTTCAGTGAATGAGCCTAGGAACAAAGTGCCACTTTGCTCATGTTAATACTTCGAGGTCTTTTCTGTAAAATTCTCCAGCACCACCCTGCTTTGAAGCAGGGATTTTAAGTTTGGCAGAGGGATAGCTCTCCTGTCAAAAATAAGCCTTCCATCACACCTGTGAAAATTCTCCCCAATTTTTTCGAAGTCTTAGTAATTATGTCAATAGGAATTCATACAGGTTCAGGCAAGTTGTGAGAAAGCTGTTACTTTAGGCTTTTTAGAGATCTCCTACAGAAACTAAGGATCACTGCAAACTTCTTTGTTTCTTTAGGGTGTTACTTTACCCTTAGCTGACCAGATGTGTTATGCGTGCTTTCCCCACAGAGTAAAGATGCTTCAGTCAAGGACTTTTGGGGAACTCAGAAAAACTTTTCATGCCCTGGGCCACTTCTAACCCTATACTGGCTTTCTGTACATAGAAGAGGAAGCAACACAGAATAGTGCTCAGCTGAGAAAAGAAAGAAGTGCAGAAAAGGAGATAGGTGAGACGGGGTCTGTGGGGAAGAAAGAGAAGAATAAGGCACAGTTGCAGAACGGAGCCTAAAGATTTCCTGGAGACTGACTGTGGAAAGGGTGGGACCCTGTGTTTTAAGGTCAGAAATGAGCCTGGGAGAAGAGAAGAGGGATGACTGGGTAAAGAGACTGGAACAAACGTACTGGGAATATAGGCTGGGACTAGGAGATCAAGGAAAGGAATGTAGTACCTTGAATTATGGAAGGAGAGACAGATGGTGGAGAGAGGTTACAAGGGGAAAAGCAGAGCAATTTTTAAAGAAGAAGTAGCAGAAAAGTTGCCAGACAGTATTTGTCTCTGGAGGTTGGAACTCAAGATGCTGGAGATTCTTCTTTTGGTACAAACAAATACCTGTGGAAACCTAAAGAGAAAAGTTAGGATGTTTATCTGCAAGTATGAAGTGTTATATACTACACATATACAAGGACATTGAATTAAGTCTACGTAGAAAACTTTCATTCTAGTGTTATTTAACTTCTGTTTTCCTAACTTTGAAACTTTTTAAATGGTCATTCTGTAGCTTTATAATGGTTTTGTCTTCTGTGTGGCTTAATAAATATTTTTTTCTATTACCCCAACACTGCAATAAGGATCACAAGGACAAGCAATTCAGTCAGCACGCTTACAACCTTTGCAAGTAGTTCATTCTTTTTTTACTTTCTTTTCAAGGAGGAATTTGTATATTTTGAATGGTGTTTTGGTTTTAGTAGGCCTTCCTTCCTTTCTTGTGTGTTTACGCTGGAGGAGGCAAGGCAGTGGACACTCATCTTGCATAGTGAAGTTTGCAATGATCCTTAGTTTCTGTCGGCTATATCTAACAAAATTATCTTTTTTTTTTTTTTCATGAACTAAGATTGACGTACACTGCATGAAGTTTAATTGTACTTGAATTGTGTTTATTCTGGGGCTTTACCTGATGTATTTGCATCATTCTGTATACAATATCCAACTATTACTTTAATGTGAAAAGCATCAGGAAAATATATTTTTACTAATCAGTGTTGTTTGTGTATTGGTATGTCTTGGGAGAGAGTTGAAGTGGAAGATTTGGTTAGCATGCAGGATAAATAGTGAGAAGATGAGTTTTCTACCTAAAATTCGTAGTTATAAACCCAGCCCACACAGGTAGTGACCAATGATTGTGATGACTAGTAACAATGTTTTTACCTAGCTTCTAAGAAACAAGTTATAAAGAGTTATCTAATTTATAAAAGCAATTGCTGCCCTGAAATGAGGTATCATTGGCACTAGTTTTGCCCTATTCCTTCTCTCCTGGAACCAGGAAGGGGGGAAGGTTCGCTCTCCAAAGCTCTCCCAAGGAGTATCTCCTTGCAGCTGCAGGTCCCGGGGCAGCGTGTGGCGAGCAGCACCACGTTCCTCTGCGAGCAGTCGTCCCTCCTGAGCAGAAGTTGCAGGACACAATCTGGCAACTGAATTCTTTCAGAGGCTCATGGCACAGATCATAGGCAATTCCTAGCAATTCAGAGAGGCTGGAGCACCATAGGAGGCTAGAACATTATAGCCTCCTGTGGGCTCTACCGTCTCTACCGCCTTCTGCCCCGTTGGACCGTCAGCCTAAACGTAAACCAGTATAGGAATATGGCCAAGAACAGCTCTGGGATCCTGAGGTTAACTGGAACTGCATGACTCGTGCCTTTATGTCTAATCTCTCGTGCCTTCCCAAACGGGTCTGGCGTGTCTAAGCCACTTATTAGGAATGGTGCCTGGCCTGTGCCAAGCCCTGAACTGCGCCAAGGCACTGCTGAGTGGAATGGCACCTGGCACGTGGGCACGTACCAGACCCACGTCAGGCTCACTGGCGGAGGGCAGTGTTGTAATAGCCCACTGTTGGCCAAGGAGAGCCGTGGGCCACGAGCACGCTGTTAGAGGGCCTCCCACACTGATTTCATTACGGGCCTTCAGTCCGCTCATCTGCTGTGCGCGTGGATGTTTCCATACCGTTGTCTGGAGGTCTGTCAGGGTATGAATCATCCTCACAGGCTTGATTAAAAGAACAGCAGTGATAATACATAAACCTATTTGTGTAGCCTTGGCCCAGTGGTATTTCAATGGATAGGGTAGAAACGCTCAGTGTGTGTATTCTAAGGCATCAGAGACAGCACACTTAACTTCACTCTGTCCAGTTCCTTTCCTATTCTAGATAATGAGTATTTAATTCAGTGGTTCAACCTTGCAGATGTTTGCTTCAGGTGTGACAAATGATAAATGACATTTGTGGAATCCGCTGATATTACCTGACACAAGTAAATGGGCAAAATTGCAGCACCACGATGAAAAACAATCACTATATTCTCAGCTGCAGTATGTGCTACTGTACATATTAACTCAGACGGTTGTTTTTTATAGCCAAACCTCTTTTCTACAGTTGCAGATACAGTTCCAGTAACAGTACACTAGAGAAAAAGCCTCTCATTCTTTCCTCCCCCTTCTAGGTATAGACAGTACTATTACCTGGGAAAGTGTGTAAGAAAGATATGCAGAGGTGTATGGGCGTAAATCTGCTTTCCAGGACTACAGTGCTTTGCTTTACTAAAAACTTATCCAGATTACGTGTCACTTTTATAAATGCCATATATTAGGCAGCTACGTGTTTCCATTCTCCAATTGACCCATTAGATGCTGAAAACCCCATTAGATCTGCTCCGTAAAGACCCTTACAGGCGGTAGGAAGGAACTGGGGCACTTCAGAGCGACCCAGTAACCCTCACTGTTTAAAAGTATTTTCAGCAAGCTTTTGCTGCAGTTTTCTGAAAACTCTTTAACATTGATACCAATGCAGTTTCCTTGAGAGGAACAGAAAAACTTTTGTTGCTGTTATTTGAGACAAGTTTGGGGTTTTTTTAATAAATAGATCAGTCATCCTTAATTCAGCTCTGAAGTAGCAATATGAGCAAAAAACCAGCGTAAGTGTGTCTTGTCATCAGACCAGTCTTACCTGGGACTGAAATACTATGATGCATTTAATAATAATTGCATGGCCATTGCATGATGTCACCCCAAGACACAGTTAAAGCTAGGTTTTTAGGGCCTTCCATATCTTAACATGCTTTTTACCTGAATCATCTACCTTGAATCATAACTTCAAATTATCATAGCTTTTTTATCTGGATATAAACACAGTGGAACGACATTTAACATTACTGGATCAAATCTTAAAGCTTATGAAAAGCCCTTCCACTAGCACTAGTTGTAATGGGATTCAGACTCTGGTTTCACCTGGTATCTAAAATTGCATATTGGGTCCTTGGGAGATTTTAAAAAATCCCTCTGTTATCTAACTCTCATTTAAGTCACAGGCTGTTTGGGTCACCTGTCTCTGTGAGCACTGATAAATTGATGAATTTGCACTGGGGTGAAATTTGGTATCAGAGTATCATCAGCAATAAGAGCAATAAAATGTGTAGGTGAATATTTCAAACAGCATCTATTTGCCTTTACAAATTTGACCCTAACTCCTTAGGCCATGAAAGAGAAATTACTTAAACTGATTGCACGAGCTCCTAGGGTGTTAAACTAGAGATGGAGCAATTAAATAGAAAGTCACATGTCTTCTGAGTTCCTGAAATATTTAGAGATGCTAGTTCCCATTCATCTGTTCCTATCTGTTTAACTGTATTTATTTTTCCAAGTTTGGCAAAACTAAACCCTAAGCTTTCAAGTACAGCTCTTCCGAGAGTTCTCCTTGAGACTAGGAACACTAGTGTCATGAATCTTGTAAGAATTTCTTTCTAATGAGATTTTTCAGCTGTGATGGCAGACTAATGGCATGGAAATAGGACTACAGCCAGCTGGAACGCTGTTACCAAAGTATTGAAGTACCTCAGAGTGAAAACATTTTGCAGAAATGTGTTTAAGATATAGAAAGTTTTCTTTTCTTCATTAGTTTTGGGGTACCACCTAGAGACACCGAATATCCATGCCTAAAAGTCCACGCCTTGCCTGACATATAGGTGATCTGAGAAGAGGCTGATCTTAATTGAAATGGATGTTGGTTGCTGTTGCCACTTACCCCCTCCTTCATTCCTTTTCTAAAAGTGTTTAAAAAGTTCTGATTTCATTTTAACATGGGGAGAACCACACTGAAATAGTGATGAATGTTACAAAATGGAATTGGCAACCTCAGTCAACTTTTCTGAGAAATTCCTCCATTATTAACTGAAGAATGTAAGGGTCCTGGCAAATTATCACAACCCAGCTAAATAAGTTGAATCATAAGTGGGTTTTAGCTATTATTTTTCTGGGAACAGGACCTGTTTAGAGGTGGAGAGTGCATTGCAGGTTTAATAATAAGCCTATTACAGAGCAAGGTTTACTAGTAAATCCCTTGGCATTTCTACTTTCCTCCTAGCTAGTCCTTGCAGCTTTTCTTCAGTAATGGAGATTTCTTTTATGCTGAAACTAAGTTCTCTTTCTTGTCTAAATAATGTAAGATGTTTCTATCGGTTGCAAATCAAGTACCTACTGTACCAAGGTATTTCATACTCGATTTCAGAATGAATGTTTTACAGCTTTTTGACATAAACCATAAATCTGTGAGGATGGTGCCACCTAATGTAAATAGAGAACATGACAACTATTCTCCGTTCATTTGACATTACCAGTTGGGGTTGAAAAGTTAGGAATTTAGTATGCTTTTTATCCCTTCTGCCTAATTATCTGAAGGCTATTCTGCCAAAGATTTCCATGGAATGACTGAAAGGGTCTCATTCCTACAAGATTCACTTCTATTCTGGGTCTTTTTTCATCAATATGTTTCGAACTATTTCAAGTTTTTAAAACGTATACAATACAGAAAATGTTTGACTAACAATCTCTTAGGTTTAGCTTCATGCAGCTCTCCTGGCTTCAGTCAGATTCATCTATCGCCTGAGAACCTTTTCAAACGCCACTGGAGGAGGAGGAGACAGCAGAATTTAGTAGATACTCTGCCTGCTGAGAAGCAGCAAAGGAAAAATGACTCAAAGAAAGCCTAACAGAGTGGCAGCTCTCTTGCGTCCTCATTAATGATCCTCCTACCTGCATTGCTGCAGAATTAGCCATGCCCGTGCCCACTCGGTGGCGTACACCTTTGTGTGCGCTTTGTGCCGCCGTCATTTGCACCAACGGGGTCAACTCAGATTTTGAGAGTGTGTATTGTGATTTGCAGCGATTTACTTCTTCTGCATTGCTGTAACTTCAGGTATTGAGTCTCAGCGCTGGCTGAACATGGTCAGAAATGTGTTTTAAAGAATCTTTTCCATAAGAGGAAAAGTGATTTTAAGTTGTGTGAAGGCAAAGAGAAATTAGGTCCCTACCTTGAAGAAAGACATTATGGAGTCCTACTTTCAGATGCTGTTTCTTAGGCCGTTTTTGGATAATCGGTATGAAAACTGTGAACTTGATATAAGCTGAGCTATTTGATACAGTGCTTTACAGGACAGTGCCTTTGTCTTTTAACTTGTGTAAATGGGCTAATAATTCTTCACCTTTTCTCCATGTAATCAAGCAAGCTCATTCAATCATAGAAGTTTGGGTGAGGCTGAGGGTCTACATCACTTAGGGAGTTTTTTTGGAACTTCTTTCTAAAATTACGGTAAGGATTCCTGATTAAAAAACATCCCAACCATAGTTATGAATAAAAAAAAGGATAAACATTGTGACTGTGTATGTGCATTTCAATTAACTAGAAAGTAATCTTTTCTTTTCACAAAACCTCTTGCTCTTTCTCTCCCTGGGCTCATGTGTGGTGATTGTAGAGAGCTGAATAATGTTTTAGTCACACAACTTTCATTAAAGCTATCAAACCCATGCAGTTAATTCCTTGAGCTCAGCCTTGAAAACATAAAGGTTACTGTTTATCCTTGTATCTACGAGGATGAGAGCTTTTAACTGGCTTGTTGCTTTATGTGGTAATGTTCAACATTACTGTGATATTCTTTTGGTCTTTTGAAAGCGTCTTTATAGAAACATGAAGATGGATGAAAAAGCACAATATTCAAATGACTGGGGACAGGACTTACAAGAATCCAAAATTCAGTCATTACATAGCTAGCAGATTAAAGGGGTGCAGTGTCGTCTATACATACAAGTCACTAGATGAAAGGGGTTTTGAGTCCGCTATGACCTTTTTATTCTATCATTTGCAGATCCCACTAGTATGCATTGTAAGTAGCTTTTTCCTTCACACAGAAAGAATTAGCATTTTTATTGCAAAACCAGCCAACTTGACTGGGGTTTATATTTTGCTTAACATACTCATATCGTTCCATAGTTTAGCTGACCATGGTACAGCAGAGATGGCTGTTGTGCCAGACTATAAAATCTAAGAGAAGGGGTTCTTTCCACATACAGCACAGAGCATGTCTTCTTCTTGGTCGCCATCACATTGATTGGTTTGGGCCAGAAAACTTCACTTGCAGTTGAAGAGTATAACACTCAACAGATTCCCAATTCAGTATGGTTTTATTTTTCCCCTCTTCCACCTAAGTCATCTTGTTAGATAGATTAATACTCCTCCCTCCTTATCTAATCTGTAGGAGGCTAAAAATGCTCCTTTTGGGGTATATCTAACTGTGGGAAAAGAATGTCCTGCAGACTCCTCATAGTCCTCGTTCCTGGGTACGCTCCTGGCTGTGTCCTGACTCCGTGTCGGGACAAGAAGTGGCTGTACGTCATCCTCCGTTTGATCTTGCTTCTCTTGAAGGGAAACTCAGGTGTCTGGGTACCAAAGGAGCTAAAGCAATGGTGCAGTGAGTAGTTAGGTCTGCGCTACCTAGGCCAGACCAGCGCCGATCAGGTCGGAGTGGACTAAAAAGTGTCTGCCGAACCACTGAAATCAGTGAGGCAGACCCATTAATATCAGTGGCAAGCTGCGCGTGAATGAATCTGGACACCACAAAATAAAAGTTATAAGTGATTTCTTATACAGCATACAAACTTTTATTTACTAATTAAGGCTGGTTTAGCACAGGGTTTGAGAAGAAAAATCAAAACAAAAAAACCCCACCAGACTCTCAAAGAAACTGTTTCTCTGGCACTGGCTTGTTTTCAAGGCTTCCTTGAAAACAGGAGATAGAAATGTATTTTTTAAATGAAAGTGAGGATTCTTAAATTGTGTTGCCCAGGGGCTCCAAGAAAATGCAAAAGCTATTGTGGCACTTGTCATAATATTCTTGAGTGCTGTTAATAATATGTCTTTACACTGTTGCTTATGGGAATTCAGGAAAACATGACCTTTGTTTGATACCATTGATTCTCTGTAAGTGAATCAGAACCATCTGATTTCAGTGACTCCTAGAAAAAACTAGATTTTTGAGGTTAAATTTGGTTGAACTCATGTAACTAGGCTTGCATTTTCACAGCTGTGATCTGTTTGCCCCTGTATTCTTATGATTGGTTTAGTTTTGTTGTCCTAATCAGGAAAACATTTGAAGACTATATATGTCCAAGTGTGACTAAATGTAACATGACTTTTTACTTTTCCCTTGCTTCTGTCAGACTAGAGCTTATGGGAACTAGAAGAGAATGGCCCTTGATGAATGTTTTTCATATAACCATTTAAAATACTGAACTGTTTGGATTGGGTTGTAGTTACTAAAGTCATTCCAATCATTTCAGCAACATCCTATAGATATTGCTGGGTTCCTGCTGATGCAACTGAGATCATAGTGTAATCCCCTTGGACTGAAAGAATATCATCCAAAGGGACAGGACCCAAACCATCTATTCTATCCTAATAGAATTCAAAACCTGCCTGGCAGAAAAGCTAAGTAGACAACAACTTCAACATAAAATACATAATTTTTACCAAGGCAGAGATAAAACTCGGTGCTCCCTCTGTCTAGAAGAGTGTCTTCCTAGTGATATATAGAATTAAACTTATATTTCTTCCCTTTATCTGACCCAATAGTTTTGTAATTAGTTTACATCAAGTGGAACAACTTTAACATGGAAGATTAAGCACCTTTGTCACCTATTCCATTAGCAACAGCAGCTGTTGGCCTGATTTAGAATAGAATAGAACAGAACAGAACAAAATAGAATAGAATAGGACTATTTCAGTTGGAAGACACCTACAACAATCATCTAGTCCAACTGCCTGACCACTTCAGGGCTGACCAACAGCTAAAGCACGTCATTAAGGGTATTTTCCAAATGCCTCTCAAACACTGACAGGCTTGGGGCATCAACCATCTCTTTAGGAAGCCTGTTCCAGTGTCTGACCACCCTCTCGGCAAAGAAATGCTTCCTAACATCCAGTCTGAACAGGAATCCATTCCGCACTTCCCCTGGGCAGGCGGGTGTTCAGCCCTCTCCAGGACAGCAGGGCTCCAGCACGCCGA
>JANHGO010000042.1:105957368-105999355 GCA_024606505.1 Aquila spilogaster
CCAGCCTCCTCGCTGGTGGGGTGGGGGGAGAAGCAGAACAGCCCTGGGCTCTGGGCAAGCACTGCTCAGCAGTGACTAAACCAACCCTATGCAATCAGCACTGTTTTGGTCACAAATCCAAAACATAGGACAATACCAGCTACTGTGAAGAAAATTAACTCTATCCCAGCCAAAATCAGCACAAGGCCATAAGAGGACAATGAATTTTTTCCCATCCTTCTGCTAAAATGGGGCTGGTAGGCAAAGTGTGAAAAGGCTCTTGAGGACTGACTGGATATGGAAAGGAAAAAGCTGTGGAAGGTGGTGGCAAGTGACAAGAGGTAAACAAGAATCAAATCACAATGCAGTGGTCATGGTCCATGCTGACAGCCAACGGTAACCATCTAACCTTCTTGCTGCGCAGATTCATGGCCTCCTGCATCAGCATGGTTCTGGAAGGAATTATCAAGGCTTTACGCAGGATGCCAAGATCTGTAGTTACAGCAGCTCAGCCTGTGACACTGCTGTGTTGATGAGTCAAGTGAGGTCTGTTACATCTGCCAGGAATTTGCACAGTAAATGAATGTGGAAAATCCCAGCTGCCGCAGAAGGTGCTGTTGGGGCTTCTGTTGGGCAGCTTCTGTTGGGCAGCTTCTTCCAGTCCACCTCAGAGAGTGCGCCGTAGCTCGACAGCATTCCGGAGATAGCTGTAAAACCGGAATACTGGTACTAACGCTCACATGACGTATTTTGCAGGATTAGCAGCTGTTCAAGCATTACCTGGATTTAATTTAATCCAGATTAATTGCTAATTGCAGTCTGCAGGGCCCGCTGCAGCCCTAAGGTTCGCTGGGAGGAGCGTCCTGCACCTTGCTGGCTGGCCTCCCTGCCCACGCCTCACCAGGAGAGACGCCGCAGGGCAGACTTCCCACCTCATCCCGTGTGGGAAAAGGCGTAGGAAACCACGGACGGAAATTTCTATCTGCTGCACAGCTCTGCAGCGGCTCACCCACGGCAGCGTCTGCCACGCGGCCGCGTGTGGCTGCCGGGAGTGAGCGTTGATGGCCACCGTGGTGGGAAAAGAGGAGGAGGAGGCGGCAGGTGTGTTGGGCAGCACGGGGGCACAGGGACTCTTGTTCTAGCTACGGTCTTATTGTGGTTCCGATTTAATCTTCTTCGTCACCTGCCTAAAAACCCTTAACTTTATTCTGTAACTTGTTTTTTTAGATTCTATCACAGTGGCAGCTGTATGCAGGAGCAAGTAAAGGAGCATGTGCCTTGCAAGTAAAAGCTGGCCTATGAGGAAAGACTTTTGGCACAAGGCTCTATTTAATATATGGACAACAGACTGGCTTCCAGACTGGAAGAGGAATTCTATTTTTGGCAGAGAACGACAGCAAAAAATAAAGCAATAGATAGAAGAAACAGAACATTTTACAGTCACTTAGTAAGACAGAAGAAGCAATGGAAAGGATGAAAAAATATTTGATTTGTCTTATTAGTAATGATACAAACTCACAAGGGCTTGGCTGTTGCTGTATCACTTTGACTCATAGAATGACAGACTCTTCATGATCTCCTAATCAGTGGTTCTTTATAATTTGAAAAGTAATTTTAAACTTCCAGTATAGAAAATGAATCAAATGTTTTGTCAAGAGAAAAATAAATAAAAGGTGCCTGCATTTTGTTTGCATATTTGATATATAAAAGAGCAAGAACTGGAAAAAGTGTAATAAGGTCTGGCATTTCATTTTAATGCTGAAATTATGGAAAGCATGTATTAAGGCATCATTTGAAGCACAAATGGTGCTACAGTTTCCAATAATCAACCTTTCTGACAACTGTAGTTCTTATGAGTATAAAATAATCACTTATTACCTGTTGATAAGATTTCTTATACGTGCCATTGATGTAAAAGTTAACTTTATTAACTTCTAATACATCTTAGGCCAATTTTTCAGTCCTATCCTTGTCTGTGAGTACCATTTGTGCCTACCTTTTAGCACCTGCAAATAGAGGAGTGAGCAGCGCTTCGTTGTGGCATGGCTAGCTACTTATCTGGAGTATAAATCAAGAAAGAAACACTGGGCAACAAACGGGGGATAGCGGAAAAATGCAGTCACACATAGTGAAGGTATACTTGCAAGAATGCGGGAAGAGAAAACCCTATGAAGAAATCCTAAGAGAGGACCTAGCAGAAAGGTAGCTACACTAATGGAGTAAGGATCAGTACAACTCCAAGCTCCAATCATTCTTCTATTTTTATATTTTACTAGGTGGTAATATAAACTGGAATTTAACTAGATGAAGTCTTTTCCAAATCTTAATGCTGAATAATATTTTATGTCAGCTTGAAGAAATGGCAAAGAAAAAGACACTTTGTGCAAGACAAGCTACAGTGTTGTTTAATTATGATGGCACAGCACAGGGTTAGAGGTAAAACCAGAAATATATCCTGTTGGTGAAGGAACACATTAGGTTAGATTTTCCTGAAGGGATTTTGATCTTTGAATTTCTCCTTTGGCTTTGTAACACCAGCCTTTAGATATTAGTACAGAATTTTATAGATTTATGGTGGTGAGGGAGAGACTTAGTGAATATCTCCTTTTACTGGCCATGTAATTGCCGGACTTGGAACTGGGGAGCTCAAGGGTCTTTGTTCTCAAAAGCTCCTGAAAAAGGTCTGTGCAAAATCCGTCTTAGCTGGTATATCCGTACAGTACTGTGTAGTGTGGAAGTTAGTTGGCACTAGCCAGTTGGTGCCAGTTTGGAAATGTCCGCGTGTTATAAGAATACTGTAAGTCTTTAAAGGACCTTTTATTTTTAAGGCTTGTGAAATTAGAGGAAACAATTTTGATTTGTACTGTTTTCTCTGTCAAACTTCAGTTACCTACTTTAGCTGTCTTTAAGGAGAAGGCGACTGTTGATAGAAAAATGTGATAAAATTATTCTGAGAAATTTTCCAGCCCCATGAGCAATTACAGGATGCAATCCTCCCTTCCTCCAACCTGAGAAGCATTGGGCACTATCCAAGACCTATCCCAGATACAAAATCTGTACCTTCTAAAGTTTCTTTTGAACAATTTAGGAATTGCAGGGAACCCACTGAAATTAACAGCTGAAGGTAACCTATGCTAGCGGGGAGAAGAGATGTTTCCTGGTGGGTGCCCCGAGGCCTGATTCTTTGCTACTTAAACCAAAGTTAATTCAGAGTATATAGAAATTTCCCCTTCTGGAAAACCAACCTGAATGGGAGGAGAGTACAAGTAGTGATAATTTTAACCTCTTTTTTTGCAAATAGATGAAAAAAACCCTGACATTGGAATCAGAAGTAGTTCTAAGCTACGATGATGGTGAAGTTGTATGTATGGAGGTTGCTGGCAGCTCGCCAGCAGAGAGCTCCCCTGAACTGGCAGTGATTTGCCGCAGTAGTTGTCATCAGAGAAGCTGTATCTCTTTATTAGCTGCTGAAGAGCCGCTAATGGGATAATCAGCAGTTTGCACTTTCTCATTACCAGTTATTCATCATAGTCAGTGCATACGAAGTATCTGTAGTTAAAGTATTAAGTGATCACTTTTGTGATGTTTGGTTTGTATTATATTTCTGAAGTGTCTAGGTTTTTAGATTAGTATTTGATAAACTGTGGTTGAAACCCAGCATATTTAAATTAAGTAATTGTGCAAACCCATGATATCAGTTCTACATTCTAAAAGAAAGGGATCATTTTGTGTAAATCTCTGCTTCTCCTCCAGAAAACACCTTTATGGACTGTTCTTCTGAGGCTCCCTTTCCAGTGACGCTACAAAGAATATATAGCTATCCAAATATTAGACTACATGATGCACACCCTTGATGAACTGGGTTTACTAATAATGATGTTAAATATGATTTTGTAGCCAGTATAAGCTGGAAAAAACATTTTTAGCACAGAGTTATGCTAATGTTAAGATTTAAACCATCTGAAGGCTTCTTAGCAAGGAAGATGAACTAAATTTTGCTACACCAACCTGCAGGGATTAAAGACTGGAAAAGGTGCTTCTGTAATCAAATGGAAAAGGAGGAGGGGAGGGCAGATGGGACAAGCAGCTGAAAGAAGAAGAGCCTGAGAGGCAGGTCTGCTCCAGCCCATCTGTCTGCCAGGAACCGAGGTCAGTGGTGCGGATGTTTCTCGCAGGTGCATCCCTTACTCCATACTCTTTGACCGTTTCTTTGGTGGCCAACACCAAAATCTACTGCCTACCTTAATTTTCTAGGCATATTAACTTTGCATCTTGATGCTGGAAGCTGTTACTTCTTTTAACAATGGCCATTCACTCTGGGCACAGGTAAGTGTAGTTATAACTAGACTTCTGTACAATCATAAACTTTTCTGTACTGTACAATGCACTTACCTTTAACAGAAATGCATCTCATGCAGAATTCAATAATAAATGTAAAATAAATATGGTCCTGTTCATTTTATCTTCCCTTCTCTATATTGGGTACTAACAGAATACTTCTCCCTCTTGGGATGCCTTCATCTCTGGAGCTTTTTTGGGGGAAAGACTGTAGAGAGGTTTGTTTTTATGAAGCCGTACTCCTTCCTCCATGTGAAAGCAGATTTTTTGCAAAAGCTTACTGACAGAAAATGTCTTTCTGAATCCAGTTTCTTTACAAAAACCTGCATATTCCTCATGCAGACACAGTAGATTTGGCCTGATTTATCTTATTTGCCAGAAGTGGGAAGATGATGAGCATTACCGAACAAACTGTGCTCTTTGCAGTAGCTGGTGTATTGTGGCAGATGTGAAATGGGCTTCCACCAGTTTCTGGATCAGATTCTCAGCTTCTCTGATCAGCACAGTTCTACTGACGCCAGCAGCCTCTCGCAGGCACGTGTTGGCAGAGAACCCTCTCCCTCTCCCAGTTCACTCTGTCCAGAAAACAAAACGAAACAAAACAACACTGTTTTAGGAGGATCTCATAGGCACTTGAGATGGAAATAGCTGATCCTCCCAGTGCTAATGAAAAGATTGTTCATTACTAGCGGTGTTTGCCAGGCTAGTGCTTCAAAAATGATACTCTTTAAGGCATGAGTTGTTCTTTCTTGTCTTTTATGTAGAACAGAATACAAAGTATGGTAGAGATATTTTCTACTAACAAAAATGTAATGAAGTTTGTTAAAAAAATGTAAAAATGAGTCAGAATAGTTTAGCCTGGGTAGCACCTGTGCTAGTCATCAGGTTTGATCTGCTACTTAAATAAGGGCCAACTTTGAAGTTGTATCAGGTTACTCAGGGCCTTGTACAGTCAAGTTCTGAATATCTCCAAGGCTGGAGATCCCACAGCCTCTCTGGGCAACCTGTGCCAGTGTTTGACCACCCTTGTTGTGAAGAATATTTTTCTTGCTCTGAAGAGTGAGATTTTTAACCTGAAGCACTTTTTTTTTTTTTTCCAAGCTATGAGCTGAAGTTGTTCAGGCTTGCATTCAAAATAGAAAAAAAACGGAGAGCCCGAAGACCTGTTTCTGTCTGGCCTCTGCTTCTCAGAGTATTTGGTCTGAGTAGTTCTGCTGAGAAGTGTTCTCCTCTTGGCACAGCTCATCACAATACAGACCAACAAGCAACTCTGCCATGGCAAGCTATAGATCTGTGACACCGGTATGTTGCCTAAAAAAGGGATCTATACAATTGTGCTAACTGTTGTGTGATGACAGTCTGAAGGCAATTTTTTTTGAAAATGTATTCTGCAAGCAAAATGCTGACTTCCATCCTATCAGTCTTGCAGGAGCCCAGCCTTATAGAGTGTGCTGGCTGCTGATTTTTTTAATGTCTGCTTGACAAAATGTCAAGTCTTGTAAGTAAGCCTATTTCTTGAATACTAGTAAACTTCCAGTTGTTGTCTGCTTTGCTCTGCGACAAGTGGGGCAGTTCAGAACGGGGGCAGTTACAGAAATTGTGCAGATGGAGTCACAAAGTTAGGAGCTGTGGCCTTTCAGTGCCTCCAAGACAAGGAAGGATTTTCAGAATCACAGCGTGTGTCTTGGGCACCTGCATTTACGAGTTTCACTGGAGATGCCTAAGATTTTTGTGAACTATAGCTCCTAACCCATAGTTATTATTGTGATGTGGCAATTTTAACAAACTAATTTTTTTATTATTTTTTGAAAGTATAAAAAAAATGCTGAACCTGCATTTTCACAGGGTTAAATGCCAATCCTAACATCATGCTTACTTGTGTTTATTAAGTAATCAGTTGTCGGGAAGGGTTGCTGTAAGCACACTTGGTATGGTCATCCTGTAATGTCATGTCAGCTAAAGGAACCTGAATGAATGAAATACCAGCTAATCACAGTCCTTTGAATTCATATTAAACCTGATAAATAAAAAAGCATAAGAAAGACAAGCTTAACTATTTAATCTTTGAAATATTTTTAGAGATCTAATGCAAAAAAAGACCCCTCTCCCTAATTCTAATACAACCAGATCTACTAATATTAATTAACAACATCCAAGCACCTAGAATAACAGGCTAGTACCACATGTTGTTCTTGCAGTGTGCTGTGTCTTTCAAATCCCTGTCCATGTGCCTCAATAACATACTGTTGTTATAATGCCCAATATAGGTTTTACCTCTAAGGAGCCTAACAATAGCTTCTATTCCAGAACAGAAATGGCTTGTTACAGGACAAAAGCCTTTTGTGAGGAAGTTGAGCAAAACAGTTTTATACTCAGTTGTCTTTGTTTCCAGGCAGGCAGCTAATAATGTGCATTTGTCAGTTTACTACTTTAACGCTGTTCCAGAAAGCAGTGCCCTTGGCCACGACATGTTGGGGCTGCTCTTTATGGTTCATCACTTACGTGGCCTTCTGGGAAAAGAACTTTACAGCAATTCTGTTTTAACTAACCTTTATTGTATCTATGCCTATAAATACGGGATGACTTTCTACTAGATTTTTACTAGGCCATTTCTAATGGTGCCCTGAACTAGAATGAAGTGGACATGAACAAAAAGGAAGATCTGACTCAGCAGGTAAGAGACTGATTGTGAATGACTTTTGAGCAGATACACTGATATAAAATAATTTTTGCATTCACTTCAAGATTTCAAGTGAGTGAAAACTTCATTGTGGATTGTGTGCAAGGCTCTTCATGCATTTCTGTTGAGCATGGTCTAACTCTGAAGCAAATGCAGGTCAAAGAAAGGCTTCTTGTTTAAGCTAAAAAAACCCATTTGATTTAGGAAGCAAATCTAACGCCTTTTAACTTCCTATGTCTTTCACTTACAACTCTATCAAAAGTAGATAGAAATAGAGGTCTAAAATCTGATCCCATTAATATTTGTGGGAAAAAAGATTAGCTTCATTAATGTAAATGAAAGCACTACAATTTGTGGACCAGAGTCTGACCTGAATGAGAAAGTGACACTGTTGAGTCAAGCTACCAACCTAAATGGAGCTGCTGTTTCTATATAAGTGCATTTTAAAACAGTTTCTGGTCTTGACATTGTAATATATACTTCCAATAAAGTAAAAAAAAAAACCAAACAAACTACCTGTTATTTTGAGTAGTGTCCAGAAGATCTCATTGTGAAAACGTGAAATTAAAATGTTTCATTAAAAATATAGAGAAAGATGTAAAGTGATGTGGCTTGGAAACGATGGTGCAGGCAGACTTCCTGAGGCTACTACACATTTTTATCAAGGTGAACAAATGGATACTTTATATGCCAGAGATGCACCTACTCTGAGTCACTGACTGTCTCCTAGACCATCTTTGTGTATGAAATGAGTCATAGAAATTAGACATAAAAGTCTTGTAGATCATTAAGTCCATTCCCTCGTAAATGTCTTCCTGAGGATTAGTCAACTGTTAAATGGATCCTGCTTTTAGATCTCATTTACACTGCTGCAAATTGGAGATGACACCACCAGTCTACTCTTGTGGTCCCAAATCACTCTGAAGACAGGATCAGCTGCTTCATTTTGAGACTCTATCTTACTTCAGGGATTTTTTTTTTACATGGCGCAGGTGGCATAGTCCAAGTGAAAGTATTTGCAAATAACCTTGCCACAAGGACAACTCTGCTGCTTTGAGGCAGCAAGAGAATCAATGACCTTGAGGAGCTCACGTAATAATTGCATATGTAGTATGAAGGCTTTGGATGAGAGTAGCAGATAAAGGCAAATGTCAGATGTGAAAATAAGTGACACAATATTGTGAGCTAAACTCATTCCATTCGTTTTCACATGAAGGACATTAATAATCTTGAGTATATTTAAAAGTTTCAAAGAAGAAAGGAGACTTTGCTTCTGCTCCTAACATTACCACACATCTTCCTGTGACCTATGGCAAGTTTGTGCTTCAGCTTCCCTAACTGCAAAATAATGACATGTACCTAATACTTATGCCACTTTCAGGTCCTTCACTAGAAGGTTTTTGTAGCAGTAAATCACTCTCAAAGAGCCACTTCATCAAACAAGGTCACTGAGGGAGAAATTCGTCACAGCAATATCTTGACAATGTGCTGTGGTTTTCATGTGTCTAGCTTACAAGCCACCAGTGTCTGTTTATCGTAGCACACATGTTTTTAGCACTGGGTGCAAGAGCCAAAACCCCTCTCTGTGCCTGGAGCTACTCCCTGGAAATGTGTCCGTTGTCCTCCGTACGACTCCACGGCCAGATTCCCTCCTGGCCGTGCAGCTCCGGTGACTCCAGTGAAGCTGCATTAATTCCCAGCAGTAGACAGTTTGTTCCTGCGTCCTCTCCTCCTCCGCTGCCTGGCTACTGGGGGAGCAGCTGGGCAATGCTTTCCATCTGTCGCGGAAGGGACAGGGAAGGCACTTGGACACGGGCTTACTTGCTTTATGGGTACTGTCGTGTAAGGTCTCAAGCAGCACCTCCTGTTGAATTCTAGTTTTTGAAAGTCGTTACTACATAAAAAGATTAATTAAACTTGACCGTACCAACCTGGGGGAGCTGTGAAGGGTAACCTGGTAACAGCCAGAGTGGGCCACAAAAAGTTCCTCAGCTTTGACGGTTTCATAGCAATTGAAATACTTTGAAAAACTGCGTTACTTTCTAAATAAAGCTGGAAAAAAGTTCAGACAATGTGAATAATGTCACATGTCAACTTCACTTGAACAACATTTTTAGATTTTTTTAGATTGGAAATGTTTTGTCTCAGTTTTTCAACATTGCTTTATGTGATAGAAAAAAAAAAGTCAAACCTAAGTGAAGCAGTTTAACTTTTCATAAATAAAAAATTCAGCAAACCAAATCTTACATATTTTTGACTTTTCTCTTTTAGCTTCCCATGTTTTTCTAATTCTTAGTTATACCAGATTTTAACATTTTGATGTTCTTCGCAAAATTAATCTTTCATTCTTGAAAAATCTTTAGCAACAACTCAGGAAGATCATCACAATTTGACCTCTTAACAATCAGTTAAAATAATGGCTAAAATTGGTTAATGATCTGAAACAAAAGAGAAAAGGAGAACATGACTGAGAACCCCGTGCATTTTGCTGAGTGTTTGCATCACTTTTTTGGGTAGCCAACAGCAGGAACATTGGGTTATCTTGTTGAATAGATATACAAAAGCTGTGGCTAGAGTTGCACCTTGCCTCTTTCACCTTTTCTGTGATAGAAATCCTTCTGCAGCTATTCATCTACAGTTACTCAGAGCATCTTTTAAACTAACTCCCTTTCTCCCCGTGTCTTTTCGTCATTATGTTTTTGAGAGGTTTATAAACCCCAATACCATTTGCAGTCTTGCCTGAGGTCATGACGCAAAGAGAGAGTAGGAGAAAAATAGGAGGTCCCCTTCGCAGCCTCTGAATTTGCCTCATAAAACATTACAGATATATTTTCAGTCACCTATAAAATCCTTTTAAGGCAAAAGTTCAAGAATTGCCTTGGATTTTCACCTGTGTTTCACACACCAGAAGTCGCAGCACTTATTCCTCCCAAAGGCAACACTTTACATTTCCAAATGCTCTCAGCTTGTGGGTTGGCAGGTTTATAGATGAACTGCCTTTTGGCAGTGCTGTATTTCATGATATAGTTAATGTTCCACTTCAGAGCTTGTACAAAGCCTAAAAGTGAACACAAACTGATTAAGAAAACCTGCTTTAGATGTATGTTTTCTGTGTTACCACAAGATATAAAATGTCTATCAGCTGTAGAAGCCTGATGGCATGCCAGAAGTGGCATGTAACCAGGTTAAGTAGAGCAAGCAATTTCATCTGCACAGTGCTGAAATATTTGCTTGCTGATACTGTCCTCTATTCTCTCCTCTTCCTACCTGCACGCTGCCCGAAAACGCTGCTGTAATGCATGAGCATAGCCCTTATGCTCTGTTGATAGTCACAGACGTCCAGACTCTTGCGTACCCGAAGTGACGCAGTAGGTCCCTAGTGAAGACAAGCAAGGCTGTTGTTTGTATGAGTTGAGATTGTCCATAATGGAAATGAAGTCTGATCCACCACTACTCTTCCCGCCTGTTGTAGGACTTGCGCTGGTCCACCTCTGCTGAAACCTTACCCCGGTGCAGAGGGGATCGGTGTACCAGCACGAGTCGCAGCACTGGGGCAAGAAGTCCTGATGGAGATCAGAACCTGGGGGAGTACCAATACCTGTCAATGGCAATTAACATCAGATACGTCTTTAGAAAGAAAAAAAATCTAAATTGTAGATTTGTTGCGTAGTGTGGCCCACACTGTTTATATTTTGGACCTACTCCTTCTGGCAGGAATATTTGAATCACCACCAGAGTGTTCACTTGCTAAGAAAGAGAAGCAAATTTCGAAACTTTCAAGACCTCTGACTTAGGGTGCCAGTGAATATTTGAAAACACACAAACAAAAATTGAATGATGCTGAAACAAATGCTGGCTAAAAGAACTTTCAAGTACCTTTGGTATGTCCTGCTACTGTTGCTACACAGCCACAAAATTGTAGGAACATTCAGCAATGAAATAAAAAATAATCAGAACTCTTGCCATATTAATGCCATGACTGTTTTGCTTTCCTTGCAGCACAGCAGAACACATGGTTCCATGAAATTGTCATGATCTGTATCTGGGTCACTTGCACTGTAACTCTTTCAAGTGGCTATTTTACTTAATCATCCCTGTCTTCTGTAGAAAAAACTTGCTAGAAATAAAAAGTTAAACAGATAATTTGTAAGTCCTATTTCCTGGGTGCTCTGCCCTCTGTGCCCAGGTACTAGGCCTTTTCTGATGGTAGACGCCACAGAAACTACTAGACAAGTAAGGCTGTGTCATAAGTCATGCATATGACTGGCTTTAATATGAAGGGAGGCTGTATTTGTACCTTGAAACAAATCTAGACCTGTTTAATTCACTGCCGAAAATGCTGTGAATGATTTCTAAATAAAAGTCCATAAATGTCTGAGTTTATTTAGAAATGAAGAGGCATTCTGCACAAAGTCAGTGTGCCTTGTGCTGAAGACCTTCAGTAATGCATGGGTTATTCTCTGTAGAAATGTAAGAGTTTTGTTTATTTGAAGGTAAAAATGATCACTGGTGTTAAGAGCAATGGGTGCAGCATCTCTTTCAGGTCTATGATCAAAAGGAAATACCATAGTCTCAGTTTCTTCATGGAAAATAAACCCTTTGCACACTACTATAAACACATTAGTTACTAGAGTTCTATTACAAATGAATGCTTCCATTAACAAATTTACAAGTGATTGGTCCTTATCCTGCTCATGTTTACTCAGAAGAAATTTGTTTTGGTAAGAATTATAATGTGGGGATGGTACCTTGTGTTCATGAAACCATTTAGAATGGCTAATGATGTGAACAGGCAGTTTTCTGATGTTTTGTTTTTGATACATGAACTACTTTTTGTCTGACTTCAGCATACAGGTGTTATAAAAAAGGATGTGCTCACCTTTCCTTGAGTCATTTTACTGAACATTTTTCAGAGACCTACAATAGGGACAACAGGCAAAAACTTAGTCTAACATTAAAATTTTCGATGGTTATCTTTGAGCACAGAGAGTGGGAATACATTATAAAGCAGAAATGCAGATGGTGTTATGATTGTGTTACTGGCTGCGGGTTAGTCAAAGGAAATAAAAGAACTCTGAAAACTTCATAAAGTGGAAATCAGGATATTTTAACGATGGCAACCTCTGCAACAAAAGATATTTGAGTAAATATTTTTCATAAATACAATCTTTTTCTGACTATAGCTTTCATAGCTGGAACTCATCTCTTTTATCTCAAAAATAATTTTATACATCTAGAAATTTAATTTGATGCCTCTCTTATTTCAGAATTATTTGGGGGTTTCCGTTTGGCAGTCACTGGTTCCTCCACCCCTACTGTTTGTCTCCCAGTTTCGTTCACCTTCTTGTATTACTAATGAAGGTGTTGTTAAGAGTCTCCATTATAAGCTGCTTTTGTCTGCTTCGTTATTCAGGAAAGTTCCTTCATTACATTTATATTCCATAATGATGCAGAGCTGTAGGAATTAGGCCTATTCTACATGGATGAATGTGTAGAGGTATCAGCAATACACCCAGAATTATTTTATGGGGTATTATAGGGTGTATTATGGGAATAAACCATAGCCTTTAGATGAAGAAATGGGTTCATTAAACACTGACTGCTAAAACTGGGGTAGGCAAGGATTTCTGTTGTGAACGAGCCAGTAACTGTTTGATTGCAAGTGGGCGTCACAAGCATGTCGCTATGAAGATATGTGCCTGGGCGTTACAGGCACCGAGTGGCTTATCGCCCCGGTAGACCTGGCAGCCAGATGCCTTCCGCGCGCACAGCAGCGCCCGGCGAGCGCCCCAAGTAGCTGCAAATATCCCATGTCGCAGCAGTTTAGAGCAAGGGCGAGAGAGGAAGGAAATATTTCTGTGAGCTCTGTATTAGGAGAGAAGTCATTAGCCTTTTTTGACGAGATAATGATGGAAAATAGCATAATGAGAAAAGAGGGAAAATAGGGAGGAATAATACAGGAAAAGGGAGACGTTAATGACCTTAATGGAAGCCACGTAACTGTTTCCTTCCACATGCACATCAGATGCTGCTGCCTTTTCTTCTACGTGCTTTTGTCTGCCAACAGGAGTCTCTTTTTCCTTATCCAGACTGGCATTCACTTTGCTTTTGTGCAGATCCCTACTTCTTCTGGAAAGTCAGAAATTGGAGAGAGTGCAGATTATTCCTCTGTGGAAAAGGTAAAGAACGGTCTCATTCAGAGGATAACTCTTAATTTCCCAGTGTTTTTACAGGTGTTACTTCCAGCCCAAGCCAAGCAAACCAAGGGCTGTTGGTTAAGCTACTGGGTCTTAAATACCTTCTTGAGTAGGTATTCAGAAGCAATAAACCAGTTTGTGATCGGCTATGGAGTGATTTATATTTTGGTTAAACTGTATCACGGAGTCTTTTTTAAGACATTGTGAGATGGAGAATTCAATCCCTACCTTCGTAGTTTGTAAAATAATTAATCACCCGCGATATTAAAATCTCTGCTGTTTTTTAATTTGAATGTATTTGGTTTTGATTTCCTGTCCTTTTCCCTGTCACCATCAGATTAATCACACCTGTGGTAGGATCAGGATACTTAGGAGGGACGATGATCCAGACACTTCTTGATATTCTTTGGGGTAATGCAAGCAGATTAATTTTTGCAGCTCCTTTTTGCACCTTCTCCACATGTTTGCATCCATTTTAAAATCTGCTCCCAGCACTACAATATAAATCATAACGATGCCATATATAAAGGTAAACATCGTCTTCTGGTTCTTTCCTGTTTACACATCCAAATATGGGTTTGTCCTTTTGACCACTGCCCTGGAAATTCAGTTATTTGGCCAAATTAGATCCTGAAATTCATTTAAAAGCTGTTTATTTTCAGGTTTCACTCCCCATACTTATAAGGATTGCCAGTGTTCAGTGTTTCAGGGCAATACATTTCCTTTATAAATACAAATGCTTTTAATATGAGCAAGAATATACTTAAATGTAATCATTAAAATACATATTATTCACATTTAAAGGGCACATGTTTGACAAACTACGTCACACGCTGTATGATGTCTTATATTTTAATTTACTAAATCTGGCTAAAAACTCTATTATGAAGGCAATTTCACCATTTTTGTTCTAATACATACGAAAAAGAGTTCTGTGAGAATTTTTATAATCAAAATAGCAGAATTTGAGGGTCAGTAAGTGTCCACAGAGACCTCCATCAGCAAGAAGCAATGGAAGTGCTACAAGGTAAATGCAGCTGGTGGTAGTACTCCATTGCCATGTCCTGTTTCATTCATGCATGTTATTTGGTTGTATATTTTATTGCTGGTTACAGAACACACCTGAAAGTGACAATGATGAAGTTGATGGCAACAATATATGTGGTTTCAGAAAGAAAAAGGGAGGCAAAAGTCCTACAAAGTACGTTCCTCCTTTAGAAAATGAGAAGATGGAGCTGTCCCGCACCTCAAAGCCCCGAGATCCCTGTGCGCTTCGAGGAACCGCTGTTTGCTCGGAACCACCATCAGACCCGTCTCTTCAACACCCGGCTAGCTTTCCTCCAGTACAAAAGGACCGAGGGGGTCGTGACAGTTCCCTTACCGGCAGCGACGTGAAAGAAGACGTGTCTGGAGAAACACGACAAATCCAGGAAAATGCTGACACCGGGAAAAGAGTAATAGGAAAAATGCAGAAGGAAATAGATGCACCGGCTAAACGGGAGCAGCCCACGGGCATGCAGCCCGCCAGGGCCGCAGGGAGAGCCGGGTGCGCAGAGGCGGCGAGCCGGGCGGAGGGCAGTGAGAAGGCAGAGAGTAAGCAAGAAGAACGGGGTGGGATGGCAAAAAAAGATGTCAAGTTTCACGTGACGAAGACGGGCTCGCTGGGCGGTACTGTAACGACACAAGGAAGCGGTACTGCAGAGTCCTGCGCCGGGGCACCTGAGATTTCTAAGCGAAGACTGCAAGAGCTGAAAAACCTGCTGAGTGAAGGTCCTCCGCCCGCTCATGGGCCCAGTTACAGTGGGAAGGCAGGCGGCAGTTTTCCTCAGAAAAATTCGAAGCCCTGGGAGAAAGCAGCTGACAAGCAGGGCCGACCCTTTGAGACTTTTGGTCCCCATTTTGGAGAGGAGAATCGCAAGTACCACGGCTTCCACAGGGAGGGAGCGGGGCAGCAGAGCAAACCTCTCCTGGTCCTCAGCTCTGCCGGCTCCGACCAGCAGCAGCCGGGGGGCAGTGACGTGGATCAGCTTATCCTGGGACTACCGGCACCTTCCACGCACGCGGAAAGCACGGCTCCCGAGGTTCAGTTTGACGCCTCTGCAGGCCACGCCGGTAAGGATATTTAAACATCACCTGCTCTCCTGTTAAAGAAAGGGCTCCTGTTGTTTTGTGGGGTTTTGTTGAGCTGCAAATTTTAGTCAGAGCTAGCGCATGAGAGAATTGACACCTGTGGTTTCTGTGTGATCAGAAGTTGTGCTCTACACCTATGTGGCTTTTTTTTTTTTTTTTAACTAAGGCATTTATAAAGCCCAGCTGCCTGCCAAAAACTGCCATGCGCAAGTGGTCATGTCTTCTTCACTAAAACTGAAATATTTCCTCATTTAAACTGAGCGCAGGCAACATTTCCCGAAGGTCTGCTAGACACTGCAAAGCTCTGATGGCATCTGGGCTTCTTAAAATTTCCTTTTTGTTAACATTTCCAGCAGCGGAAATTGCTCCCATGTAGGGATGATGTTTTCAATTATCTGTCCTGTGAGAGGACTGGAATGCAAAAACATCTCATATAAACGATAGGGGAAGAAAAGCAAATGAGGCAGAGAACTTCCACTTATCTTCATGCTGTTCAATAAGTCCATTTCGGAAGTGTTTATAGAGCCAATTAATTGCTACTAATAGGCTGTGATTTCTTTGAAACTGTAAAAGTTGTACTTCTGGGCTAGCTGGATCAGCAAACGGAAAGCTACTATTAGTTATGATAATGTAATGGGCTTGAGCAGTTTGTTGGCTCGTGTCTATTCCAGGAAGCACACAAACAACAATTTGCCAGTTGAATAGATATCATATTAATAAATTTCCAGGAGCATCAGGCTCAGATCATATTATCAACTTTTCAGGATAGATATCTTGCCCTCTGAATTATCTCACTGGCACCAGAAATCCGAATCTCTTCTCTTCATTGATGAAAGACTTTGTCCACCATTAACTATGTAATAAAATATAATACATTTTACATTTTACAATTTTTACAATTACATTTTTACAACAATATGAAGTTACCCTGCTTTTTTTAAAGTCTCCGTTCAGATGGGTAGAAGAATTGCTATACGTACTCTGAAAACAGACAGTTTGAATATATCAAATGTTGTTAGCTACAGCAGGATTTCTCAATAGACATACTGTGTTACCCAGTTTGAACAAGTCTGGACAAGATAGCCATGAACATTATCAGTGCTAACTCAGGGCACTGCATGAGAAATATAAACCTTTGAAAAGATATTTCACATGCAAACCACTCTTTATTCCTGTAAAGAGGTTAGAGGATTATTTCTCAGGCTGCACTTGATGCTGTTCCCTTTCCAGATTACATTGTTTTTCACATTGCTGAAAGGCTAGTGAAATGCATTGTCAAATTTAGATTAGTACTGTTTCCTCATTGTCTGCAAAACCAGTAAATAACTTTTAAAATATGGGAATAATTATTTGTCATAACACCATTTACAGGGAACTGACGAGATTAATTGCAGATTCCACCAGGAGATTTCAACCCGATTGTAGCCACTTGAAGTGAAGTGGCTAATCCAAGTTCATTACCTAGTCAGTAGAGAACGACAGGCATTTTGTCTTCAAAGAGGTGGTCGGGGTTGATGAGCAATTGACCGCTGGAGGTGGGCATCTCTTTCCACTCAATGGGGAAGAAGTCCCACGGTGATTAGTTTAGATTATTTGCCTAACTCTGAAACACCTAAAGCTGCCTGGGCTTAATCCTACTCTGCATCACTGGCGATGGCAGTGACTGTCAGCGAACTACAGATGAGAACTGACTAGGAAGGGAGGTGGGGGAAATGGTTTTGTCTCATCAGAAACGTATCCAAACCCAGAAGTTTTGGAATCTCACGGGGTTTGGATTCCATTTGGCTTTGACCAAACAAATTGTAGGGCTCAGTATGAGTTTCCACTAGTAAATGGAATGCACAGAAATAGTTTCTACTTAATTAGAAATGTATGTGTTTGAAATTTAATTTTTGTTGAATACATTCAGTAGCTTAAGAGAAGAAAGTTTTGCATAAATTCTGCACTCTTTAATGAGCCTTTGCATAAACAGTATTTCATTGCTGCCAGTGATAATTTATTAAGATCGATAAAAGAAAATCCTAAATATTTTATTTTTATGACTAAAATATTATCGTAAATATTTTAGTTACTAAAGTGCCTGAAGTCTTGGATCTAAACATGTCTTGACACGGAGTAGATCTGAAATACCACCTCCTGTATTTTGCAAGTTTTCAAATATTCGAACTTGCTCAAATCAGAAATATCAGTCCAAAGTGTTTGGAAAAATTACTAGAGGTTGTATTTCAGATCTACTCAGTGTTGAGATACAGCCAAAGCAGGAATATACCTTACTGTTCTAAAAGTACACAGTTAAGGGACAATCTCTAGAGGTCAGCAGTAGAAAGGCTAAGAAATGTAGCTGAGCTTTAGTGAGTCAGCGTAATGCAGAGGACTGAAATACAATCATGCTAGTTATGTGGTTAACACCTCTCTAAAATAATAAATCCAATATTTGTTCCAAAATTCTGATTGGAAATTGTGGAAATATTACTGCATATGAATTTTGTCCATTGCTTGTCAGCTCTTTTGTAAAAGAAGTGCTTGGACATGGGAAAAAAAATAATAGAAAGAGAGATGCAAGATATTTGGTTCAGTATGAAAAATATTACTTGGACAGTGTCCGTGAAACTGGAGCTGAAGCTAAAGCCCTTTTAATCTACTTCGTCACCATGGAAAGAGAGAAACTAACACATGTAGCTAATCAGGCAAATATACTGACTGCACTAACATGAATTTAGGAATTTTATTTGCATAAGTATCTATACATGATAATGGTGTGCACTTCTGCAAAATGGTACGTAGTCATTAATAATCAGGTGCTTCTGAAGCTGTTCAGCGCCTGCATTCTTGGGAAACAGTAAAAATTCAGATGAAATTTCACGCATTTAGCGTTATATAACACTTCATAGCATGTGCACGCATGCACACGTGAGCGCACGCATGTACTAGAGGTATGGTGTACATAGCATTCAACGCGAGGCTATACTGACCTCTCTGGCGTCAGATCCTAGCACACGCTGCTCTGCATGCTACTAAATTAGACTACTTATACTACGGTAGCCAGAAAGGAGGCCAAAGAAAATAACTTTATTCGAGCAACGTGACGCTCCCAAGGGTCACGATACACCACGCTGTTGGGGTTCTCCTTGTCACAGGGGGCAGGGGCTGCAGGCGGCTTCAGCAGGGACCCGCTCTGCCTACGTCTCTCTTCTCGACCTGACGAGTCAGCAGCACCTCCAGGTAGCTGTAGGTGGGCAACAGGCTGGCAGTCACCTCCGGCTTCAAATTCCCTTTGTCCATCTTGGTCTGTAGCTGGGATAAAAAAGTTTGTTCAAAACTGCTTGTGTGCAGGTTGCAGAGCTGGGCCCCCGGAACCCTGAGCTGCTCCAGGAGCAGGTCCTCTCCACAGGGCTCACCTTCCTGAGCATCCATCACCTGAGGGCATGGAAATATGACCAGCACAGGGTCAGGAACTGTTGGAGGGAGAAGGACATTTCTGAAGAAAGAAAAAATGTCTTAGCTATATTTATATATATATCTGCAGGCATCAGTAGCTACCGAGGGACTGTTGAAATTTCAAGTGTGCAGAAGAAGAAGGTTTGAACGCCCCAAGAATCACACTAAATGTTGTGCAGGTGCTGACCCCAAACACTAAGTTCCTTTGCTAAGTTGTTTTCAAGAAAAGCCTATCAAGTAGATACTAACAGGCTATGTTTCATACTTAAGAGTGGATTTCATCAGCCCTACAAGCGGTTCCCTTTTCTATTGCAATGAATAACCTCATGTTGTCACTCTTAACTTGTTTAAAGCTCTTAGTTTTAGTAACAAGACAGTCACAAATTATGATACCTGGTATTTAGGGGCAGAATTCCGAAAAGAAGTCTGCAACAAAACAGATAGCTCGTTTTTTTGCTCCACTGAAATTAAACCCACACTTTTAACATTTAAAATTTGAACTCCCCGTGCGGTTTCACTGTCCTCCGCGCTCGCCTGGAAGAGGCACGTCTGTCCCCACGGACTCTGCTCGGTGAGACCAGTCAGTGGGGAGCAAAGGGAAACGGAGGCTCTTTGGGAGCTGTAAGCGGACAGCCGGGAGGTAGAAGCGGACGCAGGAGAGGTACCCCAGTCTCCGCTCCAGGCACCTCGTATGCACTGCCTCTGCAGTCATTCCTGCAGAACAACCACGTCTGACTTTGGGGATCACTTAGGATGGTGTTTTCCGCTCGCTGCTCCTCTCCGGCGTGCCCAGACCCCTCTCACGGGGCCGGAGGAGGGTGGGCAGCAGCTGGGAGGCCGCAGCGGGGATGTGCCGGGAGGGAGCACATCTGGCACAGCTGGAGAGGCAGTGGGAGGAAGAGGCTGGGGGAGGACCGACGGAAACACGTCTCCCTCTCCAGTGCATGGTTCGTATCTGGAGTCTCCCTGCTGGTGTCTGCTGTTATCGCCTTACGTTACATTGGTGGTCGTGTTTCTCAGTGAAGAGTTTCCAATATTACTACATTTGTCAGGTCAGCCCGTTCCCGTCATTGTCAAGTCCCCTGGCAGCATGTAGCACGTACTTTTCTTTTCATCGGTTTGACACAGTCACCTCTTATACAGCTGAGAAATTGTTTGCTTTAGATGCGGTGTGATTTAATAAGGGATCATGGGAAAGGATTTCTTTGAACAAGCAGATAATGACAGATAGGTCTGGCACGTGTGCACTTTCTTCTAACGTGGCACTATTCTGTTGCTGAGAAGATAAAGCTGATGTTAACTGTTTGCCCTAGCCCTGCGTCAGCTGCCCTCAGCAAACTGAACGATTTCAATATTAATAACCTAAGAATGGCACCACTCTTCCGCTAGAAATAATAATAATATAATTTGAATAATCTGTAGATTTTGGGGGTAATATTTTTAGTTTTGTTTTATTAATCTTTTTTAAATGTATAAACATAATTTGTTTATATTTGTAGATATTTTGTACTAATTACGAAAGAAACATGAGTAATACTAATTGTTTCTCAGTGGTTACTTAAATGGGAAATACAGATGGAACCATAGAAAAGCAAACATTAAGAGCTTTTCTGTGTACTACTGATTTGATATAGATATCTCAGGATCTGTATGTACCATTCTGCTTGAAGAAACATGGCCAGTCTGGATTTATATTTGATTTTTAAAATGAAAATCTGAACCAAAATCTGAGCATCTTGTGAAATTTACATACATGTTTCCATAAGTAGGTTTTTCTGAAATGAAAATAAAGATGCCGTTATTTCTAGGGGCCCAGAGAGCTAGGGAAACAGTTATACTCATGAACACAATCCTTCCTCCTAAGAGTGTAAGACTCTTAGACTGTGAATCTAAATCAGCTAGACCTGTCTAATACTTACTTATTAGCTTCCTTATCTCCAGTAACTAATGCTCTGGATAATGACTGTATGATCTGGGAAAAGACAGAGTACTCAGTTCCCTACTATAAAACTTTCCAAAAAACTTTCCCTTTCTAAACTTTACTCATCGTTGGCTTCATGGACGTAGTTTGCCAGTGATTTACTTAGTGGCTACCAAGAAAACGTATTTTGGGACCTGTCCTGGAGAAAATTAAGTACTGTCAGTAGTTATACACTAAATATTATTTAAGAAACAAATCCCCTTTCATATTTCCAAAATCAGAGGTATTAAGTCACTATGATATTTTTTTATCTATCATACAATTTACAGAAACTTATTATTTCAATGGGAAAGATAATTTGCAAATGATATAAAAGACAAACTGCCTCTAAAAAGTATGTGAAAGCTGCGGGAGTGTTTCTATTGATTCTAACAGGTTTTTGGATAAGGCTATTGTAAATGAAGAAGTATCTGTCTTTCAACTAGTGGGCTGTCTAGACTGGTATATAGCCTAATACCTGACCAATATATAAATTCTGGTCTCATCATTTAAAAAGAGCTATCATGAATCATAACAAGTCCAACTGGAGAATACAAATTCTTGCTTCTTCAGTTAATAATTTTTGGTTGCTTAATGTTCTTTAAAAACGTTACTTTATAGGAACTTTCTGTTAATTTATGTTATTTCTTATATTCTAATTACGTATTTATGCATTTATTCAAGTAAAGTTAGCTTGAAGACAACAGATAGATATAAAATTTGGAAAATCACCTACCATTGGTAGATGTTTAAATTAAGTATATTTGTAGCTTTACTGTTAAAATGAATTCGTACATCATTAATATGAATGCATATCTCATTTGTGTTTTTCTTAGATATTGATTTTATATCATTTATATCTCTTAGGAATACTGATTTAAAGAATTACTTGGGTCAGAGTTAAAGTTGTTGTTTTTCATGAATTATATGTTTTTACCTAAAAATGTTTATTCAGTAAATGCAAATTTAACAGGCAACATTTCAGGACATTGTAAGAAATACTTGCAAAATTTACATCAAAAGTTGACAATATTCTGATGTCAAGGGTTGCCAGTCAAACTTTACGTTGCATAAGATGAAGACATAAAAATCTCTATGTGACAGGTGGTAGATGGGAAATGTCTACCATCTTTGCACAGGATATTAAAGACGTGCAGAATAAGGGACTGAGCACTGCTTTTACAAAGGCAAAAACCTCAGGCTTCTTGCCCTGGAGTTGAAGAAAACACTACTTGCTGCAATCTGTAGGAAGATTTTCAGAATATTTTTTAATTCTATTGATCTAATAAATAGCCACAGTTAATCAACTTCTAATTGATGGTCAGGTTCGGAGGTCACATCTGCTAAATGCCGGTAAACATTCATGTTGTAAAACAACGTTACGGGATGACTGAAGTGGAATTCAAATAACTATTACTTGGATGACATACGCAAGACAAGGCCAGTTTACATATCCTCCCTGGTTGCTATAGTGTTTTGGCAGCATCTGTAGCAGGACTTCCTTCTTTAACATACATCTGTTAAAGGACATGGTGCCCTAGTGTTTATAGAAGACAGTGGAAAAAAGCTGTTTCCATAAGCAGCTTACAGCTGAAGCAGACCAAAGGGAAAGATGTCACGAGGAGAAGTGGATGTGACAAAACTCTTTTTTTCCTGCTTCTACCTTTTCAATTTTTACCCTGTGTTCCTATAGACTCTTCTATTTGCTTAAAATTTTGTCCTGTGCTTTCACCTGTCATTCCTCGGGGAGCACTGTTAGTACTTAACCTCTTCTTACTTTACTGACCTAGAGTATCCTTGTCACCTCCTGGCCATCCGAAGCTGGAGGAAGCTCCAGTAATTTTCAAAGGCTCTGAGAAGTCTGTGACTGTGGGTGAGCCTGCTGCCTTCTCAGGGAATAATCAGACAGCCTTGTGCTGGGCTACCTGCCGAGCCTCCTTACAGCCTCGCAGCTCGCAGTCCTGCTTGCCCCAAAGGAGAGGTCAAGAAGAGGTGTTTGTGCCTGCCGGCTGCTGCTAAAGGAGATCTGCTCTGGCTTGGGTAGTTTGGTACTGGAAAGATTGGGAGTGCTCCCACCAACCTCCGTAGTGCCTCAGCACGAAGCTTTTGACTTCTGCTTGAAGGTTGGTGTTGGTGATCTTCCACTGCGGAACTGACAGCTCTGCAAAAATTCATCTGATCATATTCTCAGGAAGAATGGAGGACTTTCCTCTGAGAAATGTAGAAAAACCCATTTTTTCACATTTTTTTCATATCTTAATATCAGATTTTACCCTTGGTCTAGTTAGTTTATTGTACTAAATGGAAATTAATACCTTAGGTAGTTTAACTTGAACAATAACAATACTCAAAAGAAAAGAGGGCGGAGAGCTTAAGAGGTTTGTGTAAGGAAGTTACTATGCCCAGGTCTCTGCTCCATTACAGAAGTTACACTCAGATATTACTGCTTTCGTGTCAAGAAGTTTATGCAGTCCTACAGCTGCTGTAATACAGTTAAGAAGACAATGCCATAACAGCAAATGCACAAATGCATAAGCTTCTCTTAAAAGTCCGCTGCCTGTGGTGGAGGAGGCTGCAGTCCTCCTTGGGAGGTCTTGAGAAAGGTTTAGCAGAAGACAAGTGCCCTTTTTATCATGTCTCTGTATCCATGCACTTTTCAAAGGCACTGAAGAAACGCAGCAACTGAATTCTATCAGCTTTCGGTGGGAAATAGGTATCCAGCTGCTATTTGTACTGCTAAGAACACCCAACAAACCAGCTGAGGTATCCCTCAGAAATTCCTGGCTTTACCCCATGATTCCCCTGTGTTCTGTTATGAACTTCAAAAAAAGTTTAAGTTATCGACCATTCCAAAACATACGGGATTTTACACAGGTCCTCAGGGAAAAGAAAGTGTGTTTATTTAAAAAAATGTTGTGTGATCCATATCTTTTCTTTATTTTTGTTTTTGCGCTCAATGTCACAGTTTCCCACTGTTGCACTTTTTAGGAGAACAGCCTGTATTCCAGCACTCATTATTTTGTTTGACGTGAACATTCCTCTTCACTTATAGCGTCCAGCAGAGAGCCTGATGTAAACGGCCTCGGAAGTTCGACTCTCCTTCACCTGTTCTCTCATATTGAATTTATTAAGCAGCAGATGGCCAGGGACAACGTACAGTTTGTCAGATTTGAATCAATAGACCTCCATGGTGTGTCAAGATCAAAGAATGTTCCTTCTCGGTTTTTTCACGTAAGTTTTTTGGTTTCTAGCTGTACCTTCATGTGTTTTCATGGCCCTGTCCTTAATTTATTTATTTGTTTATTTATTTCTTTTTCATGGTGCAGGCAGAAACTCAAACTTAGAACAAATTACCTGTTCCCTCCACTTGTTAATGTTCCCAAAGGATCTGGACTTTTTTCATCCCTGCAATCATCTATTCCTCTGTTCCCCCAAACAGCAATCTAATTAAATAAGGCTAGTAATTTCAGTACTCTGAAGTTCTAATAATCTCTTCCCTCAGAATTATCTTTTCAGGTTCAACGCATTATAAAGATTTTGTTTTATTGAACATCTGTAAATTGCAAAAAGAAATGAGTAAACACTGAAAGAAAGAAAGAAAATGGCTGAATGAAAATCACTATCTATGAGAAACTTTATAGTCATCAATCGCATAAGAAAATACCATTAGGTTGCATGATGACTTAATAGCAATATTTGCCGTGTTAATGATTGAGGAAATAAGAACCAAATTAGGAAGCAATCCTCACCATGTGTAACCATGACCAATCAACCCTCTCAATATATTGCTTCTGTGATGCTTCATGTGCATAACTACATTATACTTCACTCACATATCCCTATGAATATTTTAAGCTTTACTGATCAAAAAAAAAAAAAAGATAAGAACATGAAAAGATGTAGAGCACTTTTGTTTCAAGTTCCTTCTGAAGCCATGTTTTCATTATTTCCCTGTTAGATATTGCTAAACTGCAACTGTGTCATCTCGATACAAATTGCTCTCTCTGATGTCATTTGGATTTTATCAAAATAAACTTTCTCTCAGTCATTTTAATTCTTGTGAGGGGTGGTAGGTTAATTGCAACTTCTCTTTCAGTTGCTATGTCAAATTGCAAATGTTTAGGTCAGCTTGTTCAAAGGCAGCTTTTGTGTTTACCTTACCATCTGAACAAACTGGAACTTTGCATGACAGTCTACATTTTTGGACACTAAAAAAATGTGTATGTGTGCACACACAGACACAGGCGCACATATGTACACATACAGAGCAACTGAGAGTAATTTCCTTTTTTTTTTTGTCTTTTCAATTTTTCAGTAGTGGGGTTGGAGGAGGGAGAGGTAGTACTATAGGGTAGTCACCTTCAACACCTTTTCAGTGTCAAAAGGACAGTTAGACACCTTGGAGCAGTACTCACCATACGTGCAGTTTGGGTTACGGCTGTCACACGGAGAATTGCTACCACTGGACTGCCACCCACTTAAGAGAAGGCAGGCTTTCTTTATTTAAAGAGAAGCCACTGTATGCAGTTTGAAGTATTTCAACAATTTTCCATCTTGATAGGCAAAACTTTGTTTTTTCAGCTCTGAGCTTGCCCCTTTCTAGGTTTGTTCTGTCTTCACTGCTCACTCAGACGGTAATCCTTTCCCTTAGAAGAATAAAGGTAAGAAGTAAACATGACCCCAATTTCACTGATAGAACTTGGCATAATTGCAGTTTTCATCAGCTAAAGGTTTGAATGTAAGGTAAGTTGTAAAGGTGCTTGTTTGAAGGCAAATGATCCTTCCTTGTGGTCCTATCTACATTTCATTTGCGTAAGCTGAAGCTCTCTGTTCAAATGGAAAAGAAAGTGTAACTATGAGTTTATCTTGTTTACTACCTAGAAGGGGAGTGCTGAAACATTAGAAAAATTTCTCACTTGTAAGTGCTTCCCTGCATTTCACCCCCCGAATTATTAAGTCCAGAAAGTGAGAATTTTCAGTTAAACTTTGCACCTGAAAAACAGTGAGGTACGGCATTTGAAGAGAAGTCACAGCCTGAGTTTGTATTGCCGTGAGTCTTGTGTGGTCGCTTGGATCTATGTAAAAGAAATGCTCAGAGGACAGAGTAACTATAGATAGAAGTTTGACTTGCAAAGTTTCCACCTAACTGGTGATGCCCATAATTGTATAAAGACCATGCAAGGTAAGTGTTGAACATTTTTTCAGCTCTTTATGGAAATTTAAAAAATGGTCATTGGGATACGTGATGCCAGGGTTTACATACCAATCTTGTAGAAGGTTGTTCTGCTCCATAATGCCAGTAATTGGCTGTTGCCCTCCACTTTAGTGAAAACTGCCTTTTAGTGTTCTTTTAGGAAAAATACTATTGTTCTTACTGAGAATCCGAGTTTTCTATATTTTACATACCAAAAAATGCTGTTGAGTTCTTTTCTCATTTGGAAATCTGTCATTCTGCTCTGTGTTTAGGAGAAGGCAATTCATGGCGTTGCCATGCCCAGAAGTTATCTTGAGCTGACGCTGAATCCTAAAGACAATGAATTAGATTACATCAATGCAACCAATTTTAATTGTGACATAATCCTGAACCCTGATTTATCAACGTTTCGAATACTACCCTGGACTGAGCAGACTGCAAGAGTGATATGTGATTCCTTCACCGTGCTGGGCAACCCGCTAATGACCTCACCGAGGCACATTGCCAAGAAACAGCTGAGCCAGCTTCAGGACAATGGCTTTTCTCTGCACTCTGCCTTCACTTATGAATTTTGTATTTATGGCATTACTGAGGTTGTAAATTCGAAGACAATATCCTTTCCTGCAGCCACAATACTAAATAACCACGACCAGACTTTCATTCAGGAGCTCATTGAAGGAATGTATTATGCTGGTGCCAACATTGAAAGCTTTTCTTCTTCCAGTGGGCCTGGGCAAATGGAGATCACTTTTCATCCAGTGTTTGGCATAGATGCTGCTGACAGTGCCTTCACGTTTAGAACAGGCATTAAAGAGGTGGCTAAGAAGTACAACTACGTGGCTAGCTTTTTCTCAGAATCGGGATTCTACAATTCAGGGGCTCTGTCACATAGCCTGTGGGATTTGAATGGCCAGAAGAATTTGTTTTCTGCTGGTTATGGAGTTGAGGAGCTCTCAGATATTGGAAAAAATTGGTTATCAGGTCTCTTGGCACACACAGCAGCTATCAGCTGCTTGATGGCTCCTACCACCAGCTGCCGTAAGCCTTATTCTAAATACAGTAAAGAATCAAAAGAGACTGTAAATGCAAAATGGGCATATAATGATAACAGCTGTGCCTTTAATGTCAAATGTCATGGTGGCAAAGGCACTCACATAGAGAATAAATTAAGTTCTGCTACAGCAAACCCCTACCTTGTGCTTGCTGCTACTATTGCTGCGGGTCTGGATGGAGTAAAGAGAGGACTTCGGTATGATGATATGCTCCAAGAAGAAAATTACACTGCTGACCTGAAACATTCATCAGTCCCGCTGAAACTAGAAGATGCTCTTCTTGCACTCGAGAAGGATTCATGCATTAAGGAAGCATTAGGCGAAACTTTTATCCGATACTTTGTTGCTATGAAACATTATGAGTTAGAAACTGAAGAAATGGATAGCGAAAGGAATAAATGCCTGGGCTATTTTATTTAGAAGGAGCACTCTTCTGTAGTGATGCTGTGTAAATGCATACGGTGAATGGCTAAGAATCTTGAAATTAGTAAATATATTTAAAAATGTTTTTAATGCTTTGGGATTTTTTCCCCCCTCCTTTGTATAGTACACGGTGATTGCATTTTATTGTCTGTGTACATTCAGGAGAGTGCAAAGATGATATTCATACAATAACATTAACTGGCTTTTAAAAAACAGTATTTTTTTCAATTTAAGTGAACAGATCTGCTGGTGCAAAGAAGAAAAGAGGTGAAATGGAGAAGAGAACTGTACAACTGTAATAGGACTGCATAATGTGTAGAAAAGTAGGAATAATGGGGATGGTGCAGGAGGGCGGGTAGGAGAACTGTGGAAGGAGGGAAATTTCTTGTTTGGCACAGTTATGGGATTTCTCCCAGCCTATTCAGTAGCTGAAGGGTTGCTAAACCAGAAGAATGAGTTTGATTTAAAACTTAGGCTAGAATGGTGAACATTGTGGAGAGAGGGGCAAAGGACTGAGGCTGTAGAACCTGAGAGTCAGGGGTCAGTATCTTAATGGGCATAAATAAAAAGACAGGAGGGATTATAAAATAATCTATACATCAGGAATTCTGCTGCTGAATGAAGTTTGCAAGAATTATAGTGGAGAAAAACACGAAAAGAAATCAAATGGTGGCCTGAAGAGGGAATGATCCATAGAAAGCCAGGAGTGTCAGGCTACTGTGCAATAAAAAAGGAGCTGGTATTATGTCTCTTTTGATAGTTAGTGGGTTAATTCAGAGTTGAATGGCAAATGAGGAAAAAAAAGGGAAAAGAAGCCAGAGAATTAAGAGCTTAAACTGGACTTTATTGGGAAACGTGATGTTATCAAGGATGAGGAAGACGACTCAGAGGAAGAGAAGGAACAGAAGAGTGGGTTAAAAGCAGAAGGAACGAGTGAAGATGTGAATTCAGAGACTGGCCAATAGTGGTTAAAACAGAGGAAGAGAAGACCCATCCTAAAATTAGAAATGGCAGCTGGTGTAAAGAAAAATAAAGTTTTTGGAATGGCAGGAGGTGGGTTTTAGATTTGCTCTCTGTTTTTGTTGCTGTTGCCGCTGTCATCCTTTATTATTAACGACAACCCTCGTTTCGTACTCCACCTCCACATTAACAGTGATTTCTGATGTTCTTTATCTTGTCACAATATTTTCATCTATGTGTAGGAATTTGTGAGTGAAGGTGTTTGGTCATCAATGAAGTGAAAACAAGATTCAGCCAATGCCTCTGCCAACTTGCAGAACTAGAAGGTGTGAACAGAAATGTGCCTACTGATGGATCTTCCACTCTTCCCCTACAAAGTATTGTACTTGAAATGTAGCACCTGGTACGCTAAAACTTTTTGTGGGATTCCAAAGAAGAACTCACTTTATACTCGGGTAGCAAGAGGAAATAAATAATCTAAGGAAACTTGCTAAATGCATTCCCTTGTCTCAGTCTGTGGTTGGTGGGTGGATTTGCTTCTCTCCCTTACTTTACTCACCTGGCACATTTTTTTGGGTACCCCAGATCATGGGACTATTTTTCTTTGCTCCAGGCTGATTTACATTGGGCAGGTCTAGACTTGCATTTAAGCAGAGCTTCCCATTCTGAAAAAACGCTTCTCTTTTGCTGCCCTAGCACTTCTTCTGGGGCTCTGGGAATCTGTCTGTCTTCTGACCTGTCTTCTCTTTCTGGTTATTTCCCACTCTCATCCTCACAAGCTCTTGGCAGAAGACACCCATAAAAGTCCTTGCTCAGACAACTTATTTACCATAGTCATTATTTAGTCCCAGCAGTCACACAGGTTAATAGCTGTTCCTTGGTTCTTCATCTGGCAAGGACGTACTAAAGCACAGCATTGCATGTATGATGTGTGTTAATGTGACAGGATTTTTGTATGGTAGTAAATACACTGGCTAAGCCAAGCTGTACCAGAAATGGCTATGGAACATGTATTAAGATCATTCTGCAGGCAGAATGATCTTAATTTTAGAGTTTATCTAGAAGTTGATCTTGAAATAGAAACACATTCCCACACCAGAGTTTCCAAAATCCAATTTCAGATCCGTATCTCCTTTTCACAAATTATTCTTTGAAAATAAAGCATATTAAACAAAACATAAGTGAACTCAGCATTCTCGGTGAAATACATTATAAAAGTGAGTTACATTGCTCTTTCAATTCTTTTGGGGCTTGGAAAGCTACTCTGGCATAACACTGACCACATTTCCAAATGGAAATCTCAGAAGATATGTAGGTTCACTTTCTGGATTGTACTTCTGGACCTGCTTATAAGGATGGCAAAATGAATGAAAGAATGAGACAAAACTGTGTATTTTTCTCTTCATTTTATATATATATTTGCAGGATGTCATGCTGCTTGCTATGCCAATTTTCAAACAATTTTTTGTGTGGCTTTATAAGACACTTTGTGGTTTGTCTTGGATTCATAATTATCTGTCACTGTATACAGTCACTTTTAAAGAGATAATACATAATGAATTTCCATAACTGGATTTGATGAACATGAAGCTCATTATATATATACTATATGTATTATCCATATTGTTTTCCTATCACAACATTAAAGAAATAACAACATCAGACCTAAACCTTTTGCTGTATATATCCAACTATGTGATGAAATTTGGTTATGGAAAGCCATTATTTAGAACAAAAAACAACTGACTAGAACTGATGTCATACAGGTTATCTTATAGCAAGATATGATAAATAGTAAGATAAATATACGTGTATTTTCTAAGTAGTCCCCAGTGACATAGGGTCTGAAAAGACAGTGGCTATATGATTAAATAAAGACATTTCATGCTTCTGGCAAATTAATGCCTTTTTTTTTTTTTTTTTTAAATAGAAGGTTCAGAAATTCAGCTTGAAGCTAATGTGTCCTAAATTTTGGTCACTATTTTGTTCAATACTGTTTCTTAAATATGTTCTATATAATAAAAATAAAATAACTCCAACTCTGTGGGAAAACATAAAAAATATTTATTTCAAAACAAGGAGTTATGAATTTTTAAAGTTGTGTGCATCCCCAACCAAATTTTCATGCATATTCTTTAGAAAGGCAACAAGAAAAAGATAACTACTTCATACTGCTCAATTGAAATGAATTACTATTGACTGCTGTATTGCTAACATTTCATCTTGAAGTGTTGTCTGAAAATACTCTTCACTGTTCTACAGGTCCAAGATCAGTTGGATCAGTTAGATAATTTATCTATCAGTTAGATAATTTAAACTTGTGCAGTGTTACAAATTTAATAAAAAAAAAAAAAAGACATTTAAAATCTGTAGTTTTGTATACGGTCCTGCTGATTTTCCAGGATACTAGAGTCAGATGTTGCAAAGCTTTATATAAGAAATTTCTGATATTAATAAAGCATGTTTTAATCTTTTCAGCTTTACGCAGACTATAGATTTATATCCTTGTTGACAAAGTGGTACTATGTTTGACATAGCATTATGTCATGACTGCTTTTTCTACATGATTGTCCATGCCAGGCCTTGGTTCCATGACATACAGAATTACAAGGAGCGTTGCTATAAACTCCTAGGCCTTTTAACATACCGGAAGGTGGATTTTGCAATACCAGCATGGTAAAGGTGTTATGGTAGCTTGCAACCGTTGCTAGGCTAGCTAAGCTTTTTGATCAATACCATTAATAATCATTAAATAAACATTTCCTCAAAAGAGTGGAAGGATTTTTTTTTTTTTTTACCAAAAAAGTTAGAAAAACTTTTTATAATTAACAGCTAGGGTATATAGACTTTTATGGAAGAATATTCAATATTGCAAAAGTTGTATAACCTATTTAGTATTTGCATCATTACTATACATCAACAAATCTTTTCACTGAAAAGAAAACTTACAGTCTTGCTTATAATGTGAAGTGGGAGTTTTTCCACAGAAAGTGTATCCCAGAGAGGGAGAACATAAATTTAGGTGATATTTTTGAAAAGTGATTTCTTAAAAAAAACCCCAGTTGATCTGAAACGAGTAGCAAACATGATGAGAATTCCATGTATGATTTCAGTGGAACAGCAAATGAAGTAAATTTTACAGAGCAATCTAAAAAGAGAAATGGATAATTATAAAAGATTCACCTGCCAAAATGGAAGAATGTATAGAATAAGGTTTGACAGGGCTCTGTCCTGGAGTCCAGTGTTCATTGTTTTCTCCAATCACCTGGCTAATGAAACAGAGAACAGGCTTACTGGCTTCGAAAACACCAAGCTTGGTTTTTTCCCCCCAACTTATGTCAGAAGACAAGATAAAAAGAAAAAAAGGTGTTACCAAATTGGAGAAATGTTCTGGGAAAAAAACCCTGTACTTGAACAAGGGTAAGTGCAAGGTATTACATTGAGACAAGGATGTGAAGTGCTTAAGTACGTGTTTGTTCAGAGAGGAGTCTGGGTTGTGGTCGTTTCACTAGCTCAGTGGTTTCAAAGAGGCAGGGCAGGCAATAGAAACAAGGGTATAGCTTGCAAGAACCAGAAACTGATCCTTTTGCTCAATTAAATTCTTCTTGGGATTTGATAACAAGGTGACACATTTTAAACACACTCCCATTTTAAATGGGAGAAAATCCAGAGGGAACCAAAGCAAACGATCATCAGTCTAGGTAGGTCCTATTTACTGGGAAGAACGGAATGACTGTTCAGCTTAGGAAGAGGAGATAGAGTACAGGTGTTAATAACGGTTTTCAGGCATGTAAAAGATGTAGCTAAGTAGCAGAATATTATCTTTTCTTCCTGTCCATTGTGGTTAGAACCAAATAACAGACTTGGATCAAGGAAGATTTAGCCTAGACAGTCTGGAAAACATTATAGCGTTAAGAAGAATGAACCTGGTACCAGGTAGATGTCTGTGGAAAGTGGCAGGGTTTTGATAAGGGACACTAAAGTGTAATTTATGATACATGAAGATAGTACATCCTTAGATGCATGACGTTACAGGTATAATAAACTGGCTCATTTTCCTTCTTTGCTGGGGTCTCATGTTACTGGGTGATCATGGAAGAGACTGCTAGACTGTGCTCATAGCTGACTTTATAGGAAAGAAAAATACTTTATCTACATGAGAACATAAAAGTAATAGCTAAATCACATTATTTTTTAATGGGGGAATTCTGTCAATAATGTGTGTATGCAGGGAAGAAGGTAGACCAGAAGATACGTACTAGCAAAGCAGTCAGAAAAACTGGCTTACAGCTACAGTTAGACATGCCATGTAATGAAACGCTAGGAACACACTGAAAATGTATTGAAACACTACGCTATCATTGCCCAGGTAAATTTTATGTCGTTCAATGAACAATGAAGGCGCCTCACACCCCTTGTTACACATCATGTCTTGATCTATTTTGTGATATAGTGTCAGAAAATAACACAAAATCAACAGAGCCCTCCATACAGTAGCTCATTTTGAATTTGGAAATGCCATACTTCTAACTAGGCTTCAGGTTTTGTGAGATATGAAAAGAGAATTTGATTTATTAACTAACATTTCTCCAGCATGTCAAGCTGCTGACACCTGTGCACCCACATGAAAATGCAGAATTTCTTCTTCCAGGCTCCAGCCAGAGGGCAGCAGTACTCTGTGCGACTTTCCTCTTGCATCTCACTCTGTGCTGAAAAATGCCACATAAATACATACCTATTTATTTTGTGTATGTACTTACCATATTTTAAAAAAAGGTGGTATGGCAGCTGAAAGCTAATGCATATCCTTGTCATTTGTTTAGCTAAGCTTAGTTAACTGTTGAATTTGCATAGCCTTTCCAGTAAAGGATGCACCATAAGACTCAAAATATTATTTTAATTCTTGGTAACACTGTATAAATCTTAATCTAGTAAAAGGTGCGGTCTATGTTTGTCTGTGCATGTGTACCATCTTTATGTATTCTTTAACAACATTGCAACAGAAGTATAAATCATTTAATGGCAGTATTCAGTATTTGTAATTTAAGGTAGGCCGTTGCCAGAAGTTCTTTCATACTTCCATCTTATTAAAATACTTTGGGAAATCTACTCGCTTACAGGCACTGCGATTTTACCTGTACTGATTCCCTTCCTTTCCAAATCATTTCTTCCTCTATGCTGGAGGAAAATAATGAATACATAGTGAATAAATGCCCCCTAGATACACGTATTCCAACCACCTTTCTATTTCTGAGCAGAAACCTAACTCTACCCAGAATTTAAATAATTGGAATTTAGCTACACATTCTAGATATCAGTCAGTACATGGGACAGACACTTTTAAGTGGTCCTGACTACAAATATATATATATATATGGCTTTGCTCTGCAAGTCTGCTTCCACAACTCACATTTTTCACATATTAAATCTCTCCACAAAGTTGCAGTATTCAAGTCTTAACAATCCCTTTCCTCCAACCCTTTCTTTGTAACATCTTCGTGATCCTTTTTAACTAAAGAGCTCAACTATATTCACAGTTCTTCAAATGTTTAAAATAAAAATTGATCCTGCAAGGTTGTCGCAGAGCGTTAATTTAGCTGCTCTGAAACTTTGCTGTTTTAAAGCATTTTAATACACCATCTGTGGAAAACAGACAACTGTGGTCCCAGGGTATGGCAGTAAAGGAAGCAAAGAGGAGAGGAACTATTTACAAGCAATTCCACTAAACACGTCTGTTAGACTTGAGCAGGGGGAGAAAGACGCGAAGAGGGCTGAGCAGGTGAGAGTGCTTTGCGCAAGCTGTAATTCATCATCTGAGAAAAACCCGGCGAGGCAGCGGTCGGGAGGCCAGCTCCTGGATGAAGAATGATTGGTCGAAGGTGAGAAACCACTTGGATGAGTTTGCAGCTACAGAGCCATTTTCTTTGACTGAAGGTATGCAACAACAATTGTTCAATTTAATCCGTAATTTAAGAGTGCTTTTTGATTTCTTTGCTGACACTAAGCTCTCTTCATAACATCCCCAAATAGTGCTTTCTACCATCTCACACTGGCTTTGGTATTCCATTCTGGTAAATGTTATGTCCTTAGTCTTTCACTCTTTTTTTTGTTTGGCTTAGAAGGCTGCAGTACCTGAGATGGAACCTGTCACCACTCACAGAACTGCAGTTAATCCATGACATTGTTTTGTGCCTCTTCCATACACACTCTGCATGGTCTCTCTGTAGAATATTAAGTTGAATTCAGAGCTATTGGGCACAGACTCACCCCACCAAATTTTAGGCACTTAAGTGGTACAGCTCAGTTAGGATCCTAGCTCCCATGGGACCCCTGGCTTCTCAGTGGCAAGAGACAGACATCTCCAAAGGGCGATTAAAATATTATATTCTTTTCTATACTGTATTGTTTAAGCTCTCGTGCAGTGGCTTTAAAGTTAAGGCTAAGGACAACCTTACTGAAACCTGCTTTCTTAGACATCGTTCAACAGCGTACTGGGTTCGGCTGGGATGGAGTCAATTTTCTTCACAGCAACCCACACGGTGCTGTGTTTTGGATTTGTGACTAAAACAGTGCTGGTAACACCCCAGTGTCTTAGCTACTGCTGAGCAGTGCCTGCCCAGAGCCCAGGGCTGTTCTGCTTCTCCCCCCAGCCCACCAGCGAGGAGGCTGGGGGGGCACAAGGAGTCGGGAGGGGACACAGCCGGGACAGCTGACCCCGACTGACCCCAGGGACATCCCACCCCAGAGGACGTCATGCTCAGCAATAAATCCGGGAGGTAGTCTTTCCGAAGTAGCCATTGCTTGGAGACTGGCTGCACATTGATCTGCTTGTGGAAGGTGGTGAGTGATTGCCTTTACATCACTTGGGGTTTTTTTTCCCCTCTTTCTTTCATTTGCTAAACTGTATTTATCCTAACTCATGAGTTTTTCTCGTGTTTGCTCTTCCAGCTCTCTCCCCCATCCTGATGGAAGGGTGAGTGAGCAAGTGACTGGGTGGGGGCTTAGTTGCTGGCCACAGTCAGCCCACCACTAACAGTTATTTGAATACTTGTGCCCCTGGCCCTGGACAACCCCAGGTGAAAGACAGTGCATTAGCTAAAAATCTTGGAATTTTTGGAGGGGGAATAATTATGTGTAGCCTTAGTAATACTAGGATTTCTGTGGAAAAGTCTGACGGTTTTCAAAACTGGGAGATATGAGGCACACATAGCACACCTTCTATGCCTGGTCATTAGATGTCTCGGAGAAAATGATCTTTTCTGTATGACACCTTATTAGTGGACAGATTAGCAGCCAATGTGTTTTAATCCAGGTTCTGTGCTCTGGAGGTTGCTTTTTATATTTAGAGATTCCTTTGGCTGCAGATATTCTTTGCCACATGGCAGCACCAGTGGGTTGTTGAAGTCCAGCCTATTCTCCAGCAGGACTCGGTGAGCACACCATTAGAGGGTCACAACCGAGCCGCACAGAGGAATCCTCTGTGCCTCCCAGTACATCAGAGCGTTTCATACTGAAGTTACACTTACAGCTGCATGATACTGGAAGTGAGTAAGAAGAGTCTCACAATGAAGCTGCACCATAAGGTTCTGTATATTGTACAGCAAATCAATATAAATTTACAACAGAATTACATGCTAAGCTTCTCTGTATTATACGCTAAATCATGGAGATTCACAATAGGGTTCACCTTTAAGCTCCCATGTAATATATGATAAATCACTAAGTTACAGCAAGACCCATCAAGCACCTTGCTTTATTTGGGCTATTATTATTATTGCTGTAGTGATATGGGGGCATCTGTCATTGACAGGTAAAGTTAAGGAAAATGGCAAATCACTTTGACTTTGAGGGTGTACATGGAACGTGGCCACCTTTCGATGATTCAAATTTGTGCTTCCTTTGGGACGCTCACAGTGCTGCTTGGAAACACGGTAGCTTTGCAACACACAGGGACATATTAACGAAAGAATTTTAAACATCCAAGGACAGTGAGATGGTCTCTTTAGCGTAGGTATTCTGCACATTACTCCATCACTTCTGACCTGCTGACCTCACTTCACAGTGAGGATGAACTAATCCTGGGGCTCTGTAGGTTGCCTTAGCAGCGTATGCATTCATTAAGTAAAAAGTGGAAAGTAACTTTCAGTTCTCTTTTGGGGATACTTTGCCATTCAGTGAAGTCTTCACTAGACACTGGCAAAAGCGTATTTGCAAGAAACTCTGTAAAAACATCAGTTTAAAACTTACTTTAGTTTTGTTTTGATGAGTAGCTTCAGATCATAGTCACTAACATTTTCTTTTCCTAATATTTTCATTGAAATCTTAGGGGAGTACTCTTAAGGATATATGCTTACAGAAGTGTTTGCACTGTAATTCTGGTGTGCTGGGGGTTTGCAGGGGAAAGGAAAAATTCATGCAGATGAACAGGCATCGATAAAACCATCAGAACAAGAAAGAAAAGCTGATGTTGATCATGGGAATGCAAAAGAAAATGAAGAGAGTTCATATGGCTGCTTCAGGCAAAAGGGCTCATCCTTCATCCAGCTGAATACCTAGCACTCGACCAACCAACCAAGAAGTCGGTGAGAAGGATGCATCTAGGGGCGGTTTCCAAGTGGAAGTTATTTTAGAGATGGCTTACAAAGCTTTGGGAAGCTCAGTATATTGATGGAGCTTCTGCACTCAGAGCACGTTTTTCACCTTGAAGTACATGTGACCAACAGTGTCAAATGATGTCATTGCACTGAAACATCGAATATTAGTATAGAAGCCATACAGAGACCAATGGTTACTCAGTCTAATCATTGGCTTCTTTGGAGTTCCTCTGAGCGTAAATGATGAATTAATCTGTCATTTTAAAAAGGGTCTGGCTCTAAGCCCTGGAAGAGACCCTGCATGCTGTAGGACCAGTGTGTGATCTAGCCTAACTCAACAAAGAGACAATAAAAGCAGGCACTGCAATGGCATCTGGCAGATAGCAGTTATCCGTCTGCTCAGCTCCTGCTTCAGCTGAATCCTGCGGGATCTGAGAAGCCCAAAGTTTCCTGCTCTGTCCCACGGGTGTTGCCGTGCAGCTGAAATGCGTCTTTCATCCCCTTGCCTCTGTGGTTGACCCCAAGAATGACAGTGTAGCCTGTCATTTGGATCAGGGCCCAGCCAAAGTCTCTTGCAATATCAGCTGATCTATACGTTGTTTAGTTTATTTCTTTCTTATGTAGGAGGAAAGGGCATTAATGTATTTTTAAAATCTAGAAACCATACAGGCCATTTCTTGGAGCCTATGGGTAGCCTTCAGTATGCCAAGCATTTTGGATGCCAGTGACATCTCCGTGTTATCATTTTTCTTGTCATACTGCTCAAACCAAATGCTCAGTGCTGATTTCAGAAGCAGCTGTGTGGAGCGACCAGGGAAATGCCCAATGTCATCTTGCATCACTTTCATTAAGTCTTGAGGTGCCACAAAGCATCAGCGGATTGTTTTTGTGGATCTGGGTTACTTGCTCAGAAGGAAGTATATGGTTGAAAAGTCTGCGCTACCCACCTTGCTGAACCTTAATGAACAGAAATGGGTGTTATCACCATCTGCTTCTCCTGATAGCAGGGGAGCAGGTCTTTCCATTGATCCTGTCAGAACAAACCGTGCAGCTCACACTGCTTGTACGAGATATGCTGTCCATTTATGTACTGCATTGTGCATCTTTGAAAACGGCAGCATGCAAAGCGAAATCTGTTTTGTTTTGTTGAAACCTGTTGAATTATCACACGATATCTGCCTTACCTTTTACCCTCTGTTTGAAGCCACAAATCTTGGGAAAAGACAGAGGTCAGCTATTGTTCCTCTGCGATAGCAGAGGGTGCTGTGTCTCTGTCCGGGTGCACTGAGCTGGAAACGCGTTGCTCCATAAAATTGTGAAGTTGTGGAAATTACATTGAAAGAGGCATTGAAACGTTGGCTTGTTTGTCCCAGGACTGCAGCTGGCAGAGTCATGGCAGAGGTTTACTTAACCTGTATCTAAAAGCTTCTGGGAACAAAGATAATCCCAAAGGCAAACCCTAAGACTTTCTGTCCTTCCCCACGTTCTCAGCGTGGCACTTCCTGGGGCCAATTAACTACCAGACACAAAATTAGCGTGCGTGAGCACCAGCACCTGTACGTTATGTCACAAAAGCTCGCCCGCCCCCCGCGAAGGAGCCCCGGGGAGCGAAGGCGCGCGGAGGGGACCCCTGCTCGGGGTCCTCCCCGCCCAGGAGCCCTCAGCCCAGCACGGCTCCTTCTCCAGGGTCCGCGAGGAGCACCGAGCCCAAAGGCGGGCGGGAACCCCGCGCAAGGATCCGGAGGAAGGGGCGCCCTGCCCGGACCCTGCCCGGGCTGTCCCAGCACCCCGAAGGTGGTGTCTGCGGGGGCTCTGTGTCCCCGTGCCTACTGGGGATCTGTGCTCAGCCTTGCGCCGTGGGACCTGCCGCAGGGAGCTCGGGCAGCCTCACCTCCCTCGGGCTGCTGCATCCAGCACAATATCGTTTCCCCACGCATCACGCACATAATTTCTTTTAAAAATGAGGTTAGACAGATTCTTCTTACAGAGCCACATACAGGATAAATGCCGATAAACTCAGAACAAAATAAATAGAAGGAACGTCCGTATAGCTTGCTCCTGTCACATCATATCTTGTTTTAAGCACAAGAAATATTTAGATAGTAAAATTTAAATTTGACCGGGAAACTCCAAACAGCACACATCCAGGTTGACAGTCAAACGTTGTCACCATCTTAATTTTGTCTCATTCGGGAAATGACTGTCCCAGCAGTTCTGTGCAACCTGCCACCACGTGAAGATGCTTGTGCAGCACATTTCAGAGTACAGCATACAATTTCTGCAGCAACAAAATGTTTCCCAAAAGCTCCCATGAGATTTCTTTCTTAGGTGTGAGATCCAATGGAATGACAGTACAGTTTGGTATTTTGCTGTCTTTACTGGCCTGATTTCAGAGATTAAGGGAGAAGACTCACACATTTAATGGCATTCATATTTGTATCCAGCTTAGTTTATTTGGTGGCTACGAGAGTACCTCCATGAGTCCTGAAAACTGAAGAGGCTTTTATTTTAAAGATTCTTGGGTCACAGAAGAAATTAGTCTGAGGTTTAACTTTGCAGTGTCTCTTGCTGACTTGCAAAACCTAAAAGTACTACTAATATCTATATAGCTTTTTTTTAGTAAGGCCAAATTATTCAAGTGAGCCTGTTTGGAACAGAACTATAAAAATATTTTTTCCTACAGCAATGTTACATGTAGAGATGGGAACATGAAGAAGCGGATGATTAAGGAGCATAGTACCACACCTAAAAAAATCTTAAAATGTAATTGCCACCTACTAAGACAGAAAAGAAATTCAAGGTTGTTTTTATTCTCATAGATTTTCTTCTGTTTTGCTGAATCTGGTCTTGGAAAGAAGAAAAATAAAAATAGTATTTACTTAGTCTTCTGTCTGTGTATCACTGTGTCTTAAGCATGCATTTTTTTTTTTCCCCATGCAAGAATATAACTTTTTAATATTTATGTATTCTCTTATACCAATCAAAATCGGTGCTATTAATTATCATAATTATCATTAATTATGCTGTTAAAATTTATGTAAAATTAAGAGGTTTTTAAATATCCTCTTTTCATCATACTCACTTGTCGTTTCTTCTTTTAAGAGCTGTTCTGCCAACTGAGTGCATAATAACTTACTACATTTTTTTATCTTTGTTCAGGGTTTTGGATGAGTTACTGCCTAGCCATTCCTCTCTACAGCATGCAGGCAGAGACATCTTATAGTCTGTCTGACACAAATGCTGTGGGGTTTTTTTTAAATATTTCCTTCACCTGTTATAGTGTAGACACCAACTATGTGTATTTAATTCTAAAACCAGTTTGAACAGACACTACGATTAAGAATTTAAATGTGGAGACTTCAGAAAAAAAAAAGTAAGATTCTTACAGAAAACAAATCGCACTTCCAATGAGATATACAGAATCTTACTTATTGTAGTGCAATGACCTGAAACAATCACATCATTCAGTTCCTTGATATCTTTTAACCTGTTTAAACTCTAGGCTGTTGCCTTGTAAGATTTTACATTTTTAAAGATAGAAGTGGGGGGGGGGAGGGGGAAAAAGCAGCTTATTCTGCATTTTTAAAATCAATACATCATTTTGCTGAGTAAATAATAAAAATGAAAGAAACTATTAGCTTTAAGAAGATTTATTCTAGCTCATCTGATTCTTTAAACATGATTCCTGACATAGTAGGCTACGATCTCAGCTTTTTGCATATCAGACCTTAGGCTGTGAAAATCCTCTCTGATCTGTGTAAGGGTACTCTTTTTTCAGACCCTTTTGTTTCAAAATCCTCTCCCGAATGCCTTCATTTTACATAATACTACCCAACAGTGTAGTATTACTCCTTAGTAACCTCTTCAGTATTTGGAGACTTGCCCCTTGTTTTACTTATCCTCATTTTACATCAGTTTAAATCCACCTACTTGAGTAGAGCTGCTCTGTACTTACACCACAGTGACAACAGAATTTAATGCAACAGTTCAGCCTTAATTTCATCTTCATGAATGGTCTATTTCGTGGTTTCCTTCTACAGAGCGAACTGAAGAGATGCAATTAGATCTTCAGGTGAGTCTACTGCAAGGGGCAGCTCTCGGGAGGCACGGGCTTTGGCATACTCACCCTTTATGGTACAGACTCTTGGCTTTTGCGCTGTTACACCGTTGAGGGGTAGCTCTGGGTCTCCAGCAACAAATACCAGCTGTAGTCTTACAAAGTGTTACTGACGCGGTGGTGTTGTCAGAGGTGCGATGAGGAGTGATTTTTGTGCTTAGTGACAGAGTGGATTACATTTTCCCCCTTAAAAGGGAAGTGAATATGAGTCATTACTCTTACATGTATGTTTGTGTTCACAAGAATTAACAGGACAAGAGTCCTTGTTCCCTGATCATCCAGAATGGGGGAAGGTTAAAACATGCTTTGGTCCCTTTCTGGCAGGGGATGCCCAGGTTTCCATCCCACAGAAAGTGAGATGGAGCAGGATGAGAGGAAGCTAGTGCACATCAATATACATCCCAGTAAAGGATAACACGGGCTGTGGCCGAGGCACCGGTGGCTGGAAGATCTCTTCCAATTATCAGTTTAGACCTAGTCCTGAAGACCATGCCTATGCCTGGGGCACATTGCTAGCTCTTCCTTCACTAGCAGAACCGTCTGTCTTAGAGAGAGGCTGGAATCAGGCATGCTGGTTATTCCCTATAAATCGCAGCTCAGAACTGTGCCAATACAATATATCACCCTCCACATGAGCCTTAAAAAGGGAGTCTCTTCCCTTTTTGCCCCCTTCTTGCTGTTGAACTGTTTATGGTTCAGTCAAGGGGTCCATTCCCTTCCACGCGCTGGCTCCCCTCTGTCAGCTCATTGGAGAGCCGGGGACCCCTCGTCTGACCTCCCTTTTTTGGCAGTCTGTCTGACCTCCCTTTGGCAGTCCGACCTCCCTTTGGCAGTCTGTCTGACCTCCCTTTGGCAGTCTGTCTGACCTCCCTTTGGCAGTCCGACCTCCCTTTGGCAGTCTGTCTGACCTCCCTTTGGCAGTCTG
>JANHGO010000042.1:106009350-106063436 GCA_024606505.1 Aquila spilogaster
GAATGGCAGCACAGCCTTCTGGCGTGTCAGCCATTCCTCCCAGCTTCGTATCATCAGCAAACTTGCTGAGGGTGGACATTATCTCCTCATCAAGGTCATTGATGAAGATGTTGAACAAGACTGGACCCAGCACCAGTTCTATGCAAGGCGTTCATTTCATACCATATGCAGCCTCTCCTATGTCAGCAGGGCATTATGTGACTTCCCTTTGGCAGGCTCTTGGTGCTGCACATGAGTTGTTACTGAACACCTGGGATTCCTGGATCCCCACAACAATTTGCATCTTCCTCAGCTATGGTCTGACGAGGTGAGCGAGAAAGGGCTTGTATCTTCCGCTGTATCTTAGATTTATGCCCTCTGTCTACAGGCTACTTATGGCCTCACAGACTGCAGCACTCCTAAGTGTGTAAATTATTTCACCTATTTGCCTGAGCACTTTATTCTGCTCTGCATGGCTCATTATTTGTATTGCAGGACTGCCTACAGCAGTAGTCTGCAAATTAGGAATTACAACTGGGAGCAGAAGTATAGCAGGAGATATAAGGGAGTGCTGTAAGAAACTGAGTTGTTTTTTTACTGTATTTGAGGTTGCATGCCTGGAGGCGAGCAAGAAGTGAAGCTGCAATCATAAACAATTTGAGAACGAAGCCCATGGTCTCTAGTAATGACTAAATCCTAATAGGCAAGGCACTGTAGAGATAGCACTTGGAGACATAAGTATATAGCTTACAATCTATGTAGCTATTTACTTAATTTAAAAAGGTGGGGGTGAAATGGTATCCCTTCACCGATATAATGAATAGTCATATAAAGATCTGAGAAATAAATGTCAAAAATATTTTGGACAAAGACCAGAAGCATTTCACTGGGAGTTTCCTAATAGCAGTTCTCACAATGAGAAGGATAAAATTTTTCTACACAGACACATCAAAGTCTGAGAACTCCATTCAGGAGGCTGATGCATTGCAAACTGTTAAGTACTGTGTTTCAGTAAATCAAATAAATGTCTAATCAGTTCCTATGCATTACACACAGCTACTTCATATTGTCCACAAGAGGTTCAGGTTTTGTGGAAAAATTTTGCTCTCCTTTCTATCCCTAACCAAGAGAAAACAATCTGACAAGTTCATTCTTCATTTCAAAGGGTCCTCAGGGTGTAGTCGCAACAAGTGTGCTAGTTACAATTCAATTAAGTGGCAGTCTATGCAACATAAACTACTGATATATGCTTAGAGATTTCAAATTATCTGTAAAACCTTGCAAATGGACAAAAAAACTTAAACATTTTGAAGATTTTCATCAAAGTAGGGTTCTAATGTTTTTAAGTCCTTCCCCACGTTGTACAATTTTGACTGTGATATCATTGAATTGCAAAGCTGTGATTATATTCCTATTTTTTTTCTAGCTTTTAATATTCATTTTTTACTTATATAACCTCAAGTGTGTAAATCTCTATATCATTTTTGGCTCAGGAAACAAGCCAAACAGACAAGAATGCATAAGCTATATTAGCAGGACAGATTAGCTTTAGAATTATTTATTAACAATAAAACCATGTGTTAATATTGATAAGATTCCTATGGACTATGGTCTTGTACCAAACAGAACTGAGATGTTCTCATCTGCAATACAAGAGTACAATCACTGTAGTCAATTTTGGTCTTGAAAAACCCCTCTGAAGATAATGCTGTGCTCTTATCAGAATTCCTCTATAATTCTCCTCAGCTTTACACAAAGCCAATAATTTATGATTAGACTTGAGTGCTGTACAGTCAAGTAGTAAACCAGACTGTCTCTTCTCATCTGTTCCAGTTACTTGCTCTGTAATCTCCAGCAAGTTCTCAGATTGATCCTGTGTAATATTATCTATTGTGAAAACTATGATATGTTTGTCTTCTCCTTCAAAATAGATAAATTCAACCCTATAAATCCATGGTGCTCTCAGGATCTTCAGTATAAATAAAGAACTGAAAAAGTAATTAATTATATTATGGTAAACTTTGTCCTATAGGAACTACTTTCTCCATTGAAGAACCTTCCAAAGTGTCTATAGCTTGAAAGACACAGGCACATGATCTTCAAAATCATACTGATTTCTAGCCATGTTAGAGTCTTTTCGTGATACAGTGAGATTAGTTACAATTAGTGGTGTCACAGCTGTGAGGGTATGGTGCCTGGAAGGAGTATATTTGTTACATAAACTTATGCATTAAAAATAAAGATGCCTTTTTAAAGATAAAACTTGCCTATTTTTTGTAAGCTATATTAGTTGATCTAAGAAATTATATCCTACAGAACTTGCAATAGTTTGCAGTAGTTTTCCATAACATTTGTAGCTGTAAATCTTAATGTAAATGCAGCTATACTTGGGAGCGAGAAAAAAAAGTTTTTTGCTAGTACATTTTAGTTTGTTGAATTGAAGCCAGCATGTTACAGTTCCAAAAGGTACGTTGAACTTAGAAATGTTTCTTGGTACAGCTGTACAATAAATCTTTTTCTAATGACAGTTAAGCCTCTGATCTTTCATTTCCCTTCACTTCTCTCTTCTGAGATTGTCCTGGTTTATTTAGATTTGAGCAGTTCTCATTGCAGTCACACTCCCAAGAATTTTACAGCACCAAATCATAGCTGAAATTGTAATATATCAAGGATTTGATGGCTTCTCAAACAAACATTTTCTAGATTGAAAGCCCTTCTGTGAGAAAGTTGAAGAAAGTTAGTTAAAATGTTTCAGCAGATCAGTGCTGTGGCAGTGCACAAAGTTCCAACTGTAGAGGGATTTGCAGATCAAAACAAAGACTGAAACACTGCACAGAGTTAAACAAGAGTCCTCAGAAGAGAAAGGCTTATTTATCACTCCAATAAGCAAGCTGGCAGCTACTTTCAGCCTAAGTGTAGATTTCCTGCAGGCCTTCAAAAATAGCTCATGTGGCAAACATCTCATTAGTTTATTTGGAAGACCTCAGATATGCATAAACTTGTGCAATGCGTTACAATAACAGAGCAATGATAGAACAGCTCCAGAAATACTCTGTCTCCCACATCCTTCAGGCTGACAAAGAGCTTGTTAAGAAATATTTCCTTTGCAGAAAGAGGTACCTCACATGCAATCTCACCGAACTTCCCTTGCTTTTGTGAGGGGAGGTGACAATTAGTTTCAACTGCTTCCTCAAATTTAATGAGAAAAGGGATTTTTCCCTCAGGGCATTGAAGAGCCCTTTCCTTTCTCCAAAGCCTTTGCCCCCCTCTCCCTTTTCCTAGAGCCCACAATGAAGGCTATGCTGTGACGCCTAGCTTCTCTGTGCTACAGCTGTGGGAACCCATCTGCAGATCTTCCCACTTGCACAAGGTTTTGCTGGAGTAGATGGAAGCCTGGGCTTGATTCAAGGCCAAGTTTCAAGAAGGAAACCCTACTAGCAGTAAAGACACACTACTTAATATATTTCTCTCCATCTTTTACTTTGTCTGTGTAAGTATATTGAAATTATGTAAAGCACATTAAAAAGTATTAAGAATTTTTTTTTTTTAAAGTTGAAAATAGAAAGATGAAGTCTGCATAATTAGAAAAATAATGTTTATTTCTTATATTTTTATTACAATGGCATGGTCTTGTATAGGAGACAAGCAATATCATTGTATATAAAAGATCCATGACAGTGTACCTGTAAAGCAAGAAAAGGGGAAAAAAGTAAAACAGTACCCTTGGCAAAATTTAGTTAGCTCTGAAACATAAACAGTTCTGGTTTAGGTCTCAAGAAGGACTGGTGAGATTTAAATTTGTCATATTTTTTTTCCAATTGGTTGCTTTTTAAAATATACTCCTACTCTCTACAAACCCACCGCACAGTTACTTTAAATCACATTCCACAGGACAAGGGGAGAGAAATGAAAGTATTCCTTTAAAATAACGCATTAATAGTGCTATCAGTTGAAATACATTTATACATGGCAGAACTACATATGAAATAGAAAGAGAAAGGAATTTGTGTTGCATTCAAATGTACATGTAAAAGCTCTAAGCAGCTCTTTCATGAAAAGCAGTGTACTCCTTTCCATCCACTAGATAGAGCTAGGGGACTTTATTCATCATTACAAAGTTCTCAGTGTGGCCTATTTTCTTCTGACAGGAGACCCAGTGCCCCTCTGTACCCATCAGGAGATTTAAACATTCTCAGAGCTGGGTGGGTTTTGCATTTACCAACATATTTGAAAGTTATTTTATAAAATATGTTGAATATCTTATTGAGGACATTGGAATAAAAAAAATATTTTCCTTCTATCACATTTTTATATTCGTAAGATATGGCCTCGAATCCTGTCATTATGCATTTATTATTATACTTCAACTTTCTTCTTCTTAATATGAGTATTTCAACTTCATATCTGGTATCAGGCATACCTTTAATCGTGCAATTTGGGCCTTATGGCAGCGGGTTTTTTCCTTGTTACTGTCATTATTCTTACAATTTTTAAAGAAGGGCAGTACAAAATTGAATTGGGATAAAGCTAATAAAGTTCCATGGATACGACTCCAAAAAGTAGCTTTTCTAATGATGTGGCTGAGCTAGGGAAATAGATTTTTATTGATTTTTTTATAGTGTCTTATGAAAGTTTTTGAAAAAATACCGTTTGCTATTACATTTTATTGAATTAAATAGAACACTTCAAACAGCTCTGTTTTGAAATTGTAATCATCTGCTATATTCCTCAGTGCTTCCCCTAACATTGCTACACTTGCAAAAGAAAAGGCTGGCATGATATACTTGTGGACTGAGCAATCCATCTCTCTGAGGGACAGCTGGGGCTGCAGGAGGCAGATGGGAGGTGAGGCCCGCTCCAGCCAGCTGGCCTGCTCTTTGGCTCTTGTTACAAAGCTTGCAATGAGGCCATCAATGAAACTAGGGACTGAAATGCAGAAATTTGAGGGATTTGAGTGGAATGCCTGGTAAAATTGAATGTTCCTGCTTTTCTGTATTTGTTGCTTTTTCCTCTCCTTTTGGGTTATTACTTGCATTTTACTGAGGAATTTCACACATGCCTGGGCAAGGAAGGATGGAGAAAGTGGGCAAGAGGGGAAAAAGCAGGAGGGCAAAAACATTTTGTTGAGGGTAAGAAGAGGGGGAAAAAAAAGAATAGATGTGAAACTTACCCCCTGAGAAATAACACAGAGTGGTTAAGAAATCCAAAGATTTGTTTGCTCTGTGGAATCCTATCATCCTACATTTGAGATTTTTCTGTTTCCTGACTTCTGAACGTGTTAGTTCTGGTTACTCTGCCTGCTCTAGGGATCGTACTTTGGCAAACAAGTTTGACAGGCTTTAAATCAAAAGTTACAGCACACAAAGTGTAAAATATTGAGAAAGACAAAAGCAGATTATAAAGTAGGATGGATTTCCACCTCTTTCCATTCTCTGCATAGAAGAGAGGTAACAAAAATTTCATGTTTCCCATGGTATGCGCTGCGCATTGTACATGAATTTTGGTGATCATGAAAGTTATATGTGACTGCTACATAGAAATGTGATCTCTTACTGACAAAAGGAGATAAAGCTTAATTCTGTTGTTCCATGAAAAGACAGATGTTTCCAAAATATACTGAAATACAGTCTCTACTCTTTTCATGTGATGAGCTGAGATGTAGAGCAAAGATCACAAGAAATGGCCACTTAAGTTTTCATTCTCAGCACAGCATCTCTCATATGTAAATATTTGCAAAATTAAACAAATGAATTTGACTGAAAAGTTGAATCTCAGGTATTATTGTCTTCCTAGTGATACCGCTATCCTTACAATCCAGGAATTCCAGTCACCTTACTGGAGGCTTCATTCACCAAAATAACCTAGGAACACTAAGACAGTAATGGAATAAACAGGAGTTAGTTTTTAGTGTTCAATCTTTTTTTTTTAACCCCATTCTTGCAGAGAGTTTGCCAATGCAATACTCCTTTACAGCTTTCTTATCAAAATCCTGTGCTTGAAAGAACTGGACCTTGTGCACATGTGGATATAAATGCACGTGCATATTAACATTCAGCTTATAAGAGAAAAAGGCCCACAAAATTTAGCATAGAGCTTAGAATTTCATTTACTGGTTCGTGGACTGGGCAGGTAGAACAAGGGTTCAGGGTTTCTGGCTAAGGAAATTTACATCAGTTTTTCTCTATCCTAATAATTCAAATCTTCCTCATATAAGATGAGTAATCATTTCCTGTATCAGTTTACTGATACAACATGCTCTTCTCAGAGCAAATGTTTATTTATCTGCATTTTGGCTGCCAGTATTATTTCGTGAATGACCTAATTGCAGATCAAATTGCTACTGCCAAGATCACAACATTCATTCCCGTGCTCAGTGGTTGAGATGGAGATGTTCCTCTGAGTGAATGAGCTCCATATTTATTTGTATCATTTCCCTACAGCTTCATCACATACTTAATACAGACACTGATGCTACCAATCCTGGCAAGCTGCAGTGAGCCTACACACAAACTGTCCCTGCTTGTCCTAATTACTTCATATATAGCAAATATAAAAGGTTTTGATCATTAGTTTTGAATGATGGAAGTGATGTTGATGTTATGTCAAGCTCACCATTACATAGAAGGACTGGTAATCTGTTTTTCATTTATTTTCTTTCATGAAAGTGTAACTGTACCTTCACATATTTTCCACTTTTTTTTCCTGCAGTTTTCTGATTATGGAATCTGTACAAAACCTTGTTTTATTAAGGTGTGTAACTCAGAAGACATTTCTGTGTATCTGTGGAAGAAATTACCTTGAAAAAACAAAAAACAACAACAACAAAAAAGAAAATGGGAATCGGTAAATCACAGAATTCCAGAAGTCCTTTCCAACCCCTATGATCCTGTGAATTCAGCTGGAGCTTTTTTATGTAATTTGTCTTCTCCATTGAGCTAATTCTGCTAGGGATTAAATTCAGAGAACATGAGTCGTATGGCTGGACTATGTGAGTCTTGGTGTGAAGTGGGTATCAGACATCTCATCTTGCCTTAGTTATGTACAGTGTGGGTGTCTACATCTAACCTCACTGTCCTGGCTCCTCAACCTGTCTCAGAGTTGATGTATCTAACTAGTTATAAATTTCAGGTTCAGAATTAAGTAAATTGTACTATAGATGTACTTATTTTCCATCCATTCAATATGAAGAGATCTCACAAAGTTTAGCTTAAACTAAAAATTTAAAGCTTAAAGCTTACATTCATTCATATTATAGACATCTCCTTTTGGACACATTTATCCTGTCTATCTAATCTACTTGTATAATTTATGCCCATGTGGTAAGAACAATGCCTTTACACTCAACTGCTGAAGGTAACCTATGTAAAAACTCTGCTAGTATGATTTCACTTCCAGCAAACTCTATTTAGCATTTGTTCATTACTGATTTATCTAGTACGTGTATAAGATACCATCACTTCCCTTACAAACAACAAATATACTCGAACTGGCAACCTGATATTTGGATCAATAATGGCAATCCAAATAAAAGTGTGTTTCGTTTTTAAATTATAGATGTCCTGCTAAATTATACTCTTCTGTGCATTGCTGGCAAAATATCAGATAAGACATTAGCAAGATGTTTAGAGCTCAAAATCACCTTATTTTCCGAACATTCAAATTCTAAAGAGAGAAAGACACTTGAGAGCACTTTTTTTTTTTTTTTTTTTTTTACATAAGATTATTACAAAAAAGTTACAAGTTATATTTATAATTATTTTCAGGATCATGCAACTGATGGGTCTTTGGTAAAGAGTGCTTTGGTTTGCTAATGGGTATCTTTTCCATGGTGGTTCATGACACATAAATATGTCTAGGTTGTTGTAGGTATTTAAAATGATAATTTATAGGAAAGTGCAAAAAAAAGACATTAACTTTGCATGTATCTTTCAAATTTTTAATACCTTACACATTGATAAATGCATATTTCAATATCCATGTTTTTGTTAAACAACTACAACATGAAATGAACCACCAAGCTCTAATGTAGAACTAAATCTTTTAAAAAACAAAGCAACAACAACAACAACAAAAACACCAGAAACAAACTGATGAAAGTATCTAAATAACCATGTAATAAGTAAGTTACTGCTAGCACTTTCCTAATTAAAGTCACAGTGTTCATAACAGCCTTGTAGCGTGGGTATTGAATTCCCTAGTAAAATAATCACAATTCATCTTAGCATGATTCAGCTCTCCTTTTTTATGTACTTGAGAAAGAACAATCCAGTTACCTTTGCCACTCCAGAATGCTTGAGTATGGTGCAATGAGTCATTGAAAATATGCAGCCATGAAGGGTAAGCGTAATGTTTCTTTCGCAAATACGAAAGATATACTACAAGTTTTGAAGGCCTTTTTTTTAAGGTGACTGAAATGTACTCTACATAAAGATGACCTGTTTTACTTGTTCTGTCAGGATTAATTGCAGTTTGTTAATTCAAGCAATTGTATTTTCATTTTGTCATGCCTGGGAGAAAGCAAAGATTTTGTAGTACAGGGGCTGCTCTGAAAGTAATGTCTCCTATTTTATTATGTAGGCCCATGACATCAGAGGCAGATGTAGATGGTATGGCAGCAGAGGTTGAATCTTCCCACCAACATTCCATTACATTTTGTTAATGTGGGACAGATGGCAGCTGAGGTGCAGTTTGACAAAATGGCATCTGACATGGAAGTGAGCGTGAAGCAAAAATGTGGCATTCAATTCCTCTGTGAAGAAAAAAAATGGCACCCACTGGCATTCATTGATGCATGCTGAAAGTTTATGGAGATCAAACAGTGGATGTGAGCACAGCAAGGCAGTGGGAGGTGTGTTTCAGCAGTGGCAACAGTGACAGTGGGTCACTGTTGTTGGCACAGATGTTTATGAGTATGACATACAGGCTCTTGTTCATTGCTGGCAAAAATGCATAGCTAATGGTGGTGACTATCCTGAAAAACAGTGTTGAGTAGCCGAGAATTCGCTCTATCAAATAGCGTGCTGTTTGTGTCTGATGTAGTTCCCAATGGAAATAAATGAGAGGCATTACTTTCAGAGCAATCTATATAGATGATGCAGACAGTGAGCTAAGGGCAATCTACATTAAGATTTATGCTTTCCAAGTGTTTGAACATCATTGCTGTAAAATGGACAGTAAATTAGCTGTCCAGATTGATTAATACAAAGAGAAAGTGCTTTGAAAGTGACATCTTCTAAAGGTGCAGTATTCTGCTCCTGATCGGGAAAAAACAAGCCAGCTGTGGACTGCAGAATTTGGTTTAAAATCCTTCAATGTCCTGTGCATAAGAGAAAAGTGTAACTAATTGTTTTAAAATTAATTTAAAATATTTTTTCTTTTCATTTTCTTTGTGTTTTTCCTTCCAAGAAGTTACTACGTGAGAGTAAGGCTGTACTGTGCTGTGCATGAGCCAACAATAGCCAGCACGATGAATAATCAATCAAAAGACATCAAAGAGCTCACTTTAATGGCTGGCTTGGGTGCAAACAGGACAGGAAGTCATAGGATTCAGGAGTATTAACGCCAGCTTTCTCTTCTGGCCTAGACTGCTTTTCATTCTGTGTGTATATTTTATATCTTTCTCTCCTGAGTAGTTCTTTGACACAAAATTTCAAGTATGTAATTAACAGAGCAACATGAGTACTGTGCAGTGATGTATCAATATGTAACATCATGTTGCATGTTAAAATAGCATTTGCTGTGTAATTCATTTCTATTTCGCTAAAATTTCACTGTTCTAATTTTGGTAATTATTTATTTCCTTGTATACGTTTCCTTTTCTTGCTGCATTGCTGATTCCAAGGAGCTGGATTTGCTGACTTGTGAGTCAATCAGTTTTCTTTAACCTTTTTCTATTCTCTGGTTCTTAACAAATATTGAGTATTTTGAGTGCATATAGTGATGTGTAGCAAGTATGAATTTCATTCTTTTTCAATTTTTTTTTGTGCGGATCTTTCAAGCAGGCCGAGAAATAGAAACATTTGATCATTGATTAAAAAATAAATTACTTAATATTACATACTACCTTTTCTGTTGAGATAGGAAAATAACCAGTGAAAAGATAATTTAGAAGAATCAATTTGGAGTAAGTCATGCCTACTGCAACTTTCAGAAAAGATGCTTACACAATTCTTTCCTTTTCAGATATTGACACACGCATTTGGATTTGAGAAAGTTAAGGGGAAAAAAAAGGATTTGTTTAGAAAGTTTTTCTAAGACTCTCATTTGCAAAACCTTTGCTGACCTTTCTGGTAATATCCCGATGTAGTATTCTTTTTCTATGGGACAATAAAACTATTTCATATAATGAGCACTATATAATTCATTCATTTCAGTTTGATTTCATGGTAGGATTTTGTCTTTATATCTCACTCCTCTTTATACTGTCTTTTAATATTTTTGATAGACGAGCTGGGAAGAGATGAGAAAGGATTATTGCTGCGTTTCATTATGACATGTTAATTATTACAATCAGTATCTAAATTGTACAGATGAAGACAATACATTCCAGGTAAAAGTAGTTTCTTGTGAAGTGCTGGAATGTCGGGAGACATAAACACTCAGGTGATCAAACAAACTGAGTATAGTTGCTGTGTATAGAAAATCATCGATGTTAAAAATTTTGGAAAAATATGAAGGAATTTAGAGAGAAATGTAGGCACTGAAGAAACAGAAATACTGGCATTGTAACAGAAGAGACATTTTTGAAGAACAGAACCTATAGGGGAGAAGAAAACTAGCAGCATAAGAGACATTTCTGTGATTTGGAAGAGGAAACTGGATTCTTCCTGGTTGGACTAGTGTTTCAAAACAACATTCAAGAACAATGTAACATTATTCTATAAACACTAGCATGCCCTGTTTAAGTAAATGGTAAACCCTGGAGAACCTGAAAAACTGTAGAAAAAAAATTACTCAAAATAGCTCCAAGTTTGGTATTAATGTGAGCAATGTGCTTCACAGCACATAGGGAAATTAGTGTTTATGCACCCCATTCAGGGATGTACTTTGTATTATATCATGTCAGAGAATATGCTTTTCAGCCAACTGGGGGCTATGTTCAGATTCATGAACAACAGTGATGCATTTAAATAATAACAATAAAAGTGGCCTTGAAATCATAGAATCATAAAATATTCCAAGTTAAAAGGGACCTACAAGGATAATCAAGTCCAACTCCTGGCTCCACAGAGCACCACCCAAAATTCAAACCATATATCTAAGAGAGTTGTCCGAGTGCTTCTTAAACTCCACCTGCCCTGGGGAGCCTGGCCTGGAATTCCTGTAAGGATGGAGCATTCACCACTTCTCTAGGCAACCTGTGACAGTGCTCAGCCTTTCCTCATAAGGGAGGTGCTCCAGCCCTCTGATCATCTTCATGGCCCTCCTCTGTATCCACTCCAACAGCTCCACATCTTCCTTGTGTGGGGGGCCTCAGACCTGGATGCATTATTCTAGGACAGGCCAGAGTCTGGCACTTGCTGTTGTTAATCTTCATGAGGCTGGTGATCGCTCAGCCCTCTAATTTGTAAAGATCTCTCTTCTAGACTCCTCTAAACTAGAAGGAGTCAACAGCTTCTCTCAGTTTAGTGTAAGCAAACTTAATATACCTTCAAGTTCTGTATCCATGTAATTGATGAAAACACTGAAGAGAACTGACCCTAAAACTGAGTGCTTCAGAACCCCAGTAGTGACTGACCACCAGTCTGATATATCACCATTTATTATAACCCTTTGAATCTGATCCATCTGTCACTTGTTCACCCATCACATTAGGTTTTTGTCTAGCCACTACCTTCGTCCTGACAGAGTCTCTCTCCAACTGTACTGAAAGGCCACTTGTTTCCGTTCGTTTTTTTTTTTTTTGGAAACACTGCCAAATTCTGTGTGTTGACATGAAACCTTGTTCTGTTTTATTAGGAATGATTCAGTGCAGAAATTTTCCATATATTTTTTTGCTCTTTAGTATTTAGTTTTCTAAAATTATGTTGTCTTTCCTGACTTGCTGTAGACTGAAGATCTTGCAACTGTTCAGTTAAATATATCTATTCCTCATGGTGGCTACCAGTCCATGTTGCATTGGATATCCAAACTTGCCACTGAGTCTTTGAAGTCATATTTAGCAAAAAAGCACTAACATTCAAAACTACAAGCTGAAACCCATTCTATTCTTAGGGAAGCCAGAACAGTTGCAAACCTTTTAGTGCCTTTATAAATTGACAGTAAATAGCAGGTGGAAAATGTAGTTTTTCAATAAATTGAAAAAAATAGTAATCACTAAGCATATGGAGTCTTGCTGTTTGCAAAATATACAGTGTAATTTTGTCAAAATTGCTTTCCCAGTAATGGTCTTATAATGAGTGGTTCTGTTTTCTGAAGCTTTCCATCCTCCATATTTCCACTATTTTTAACCTTGCTACTGCTGAATGCTTTAAGCGAAGAATCTTTATTTATTTATGGATTTAAGTGTGGTCATGTATCCTCCTCTGTGGGACTTAGGCCTCTGTAGTAATAGATCATATGTGTCACAAGGGATAGCTGCTCAACTCATGTGGTTTAAATCAAATCAGATTCAAAGTGGTGTATTGATTTATTAATGATATAGTTAACTGGCAATCAGTGAACTATACATTCAGAATCGATACTGGCAACACAGAACATAGACCACAACTCCAGATGCTTGAAAAATAATAATATATACAGATTTCCAAACACACTTCTGTAATTAATACCTACTTGTACCCCTGAAGCCCCTCTTAGTGCTGGTTGCGCCTCCTGGCACTGGATGTGTGGGTGTAGGCACCACATGTGGTCCCCTGCTTGGGGACATAGGCTTCATGCAGCCCTACATGCATCCCATGCAGGAGTGCCTCCACAGTGTCCCTATGTTCTGGGTCCTTAGCTGGGTAGATTGTTGTTACTAGCCAGAATATTTGTCACAGAAAACTTTGAATACACTGAGAAAAATTGTTTGCCTGCAAAAGACAAATAGTGTTGTTTCACACATCATGCTGCGGCATCATTTCCCATTCAACAGTCATGGTATCATCCCGCTAGCACCAGTAAGTATAAGAGAGGCTCTATATTCCTACAAAGGCATACTTTACTGTCAGAGATGTGGTAGAGTGCAGACAAGTACTTTTCCAGCATTTGAGAAAGGATGCTACAAGAAATAAAACGGCCAAAAATATTATGTTCTGAGACCATGAAAGCAGGTGCAACTTATCAAAGCCAACCACCTAATTGCACCATCTGTGTTACTGTGACATTCTCAAAGCAAATACAAGAACAAATATTGCTTGGATCAATTGATATGAGGAGACATGCTTAGTAATCTGTGGTGCCATTTTCATTTTGCCGAGACAGTGGGCATGACTCCAGCTTTCCCATTCTACAAAAACTCTCACTGAAATGTTGTCTAATCAGAAGTGCAGAATTAGGTCAATATTGTTGTTTCTAGACCAGCATACTAGTGAAGTTAGTGCTGTTTGTCAGACTGTATCCCATAAAATTCACCCCAGAGCAATCTGGAGAAACTCCAGGATTTAACTTTAATGATGTCTTTATAACTACTTCAGAATCATTTTTTATACATATGATGTGTTTTCAATCCTTGCTTTTTTGGTGTACGTGCATATAGACTAATAATTAAGAGTTAAGTTAATCATGTACCTTCACCCAGACTCATGATGGAGATGGACACATTGCAGTCTTTGTACGTGTAGCAAGCTGCTCAGTGAAGTGGTGGAGTTGCCATCCCTGAAGGTATTTAAGAGACGTGGTTGTGGCACTAAGGAACATAGTTTAGTGATGGCACTCTGGGTGATGGTTGGACTTGATGACCTTGCAGGTCTTTTGCAACCTAGATGATTTTATGATTCTGTTTAGGCAGACATTGTAAGGTTTTCTTAGAGATACTTGCAAGCTACTTCTCTTTGCTCCCAGGTATCCAGTGCTTACAGGAGATATTTGGAGGACCCGAAAAAAGCTTTCCTGAAACAGTCTGTTCCCTGAAGCAGAAGCTGAGAAGCTACTCTGTCAGTACTGGTACATTTAAGAATGCTCTTTTATCTTTTTAGCCCCTTCCTTACTCTGCTTTTGCTTATAGAGCATTTAAATTTGGTAACATATATTTAAGAAAATACCAAAATTCACAACTTGATAGCATTTGTACTATCATAAAAATACCTTTTTTCCTAAATAACAGGTAGAGGCCAAACTCTGTGTTTAAGTAAGTTTGAAAATATCCAGATTTGGAATTGAAATCCAGAAATGGACCTGCTCATAGCGTTTATTAGAGGCATGTGTAGAGAACCCAAATACACTATTAGCAAAAACTCAGTACCAAATGGCAACTTTTAGAAAGTAATTTAAAGAAGGAAAAGAAATCTTTATTTCCTGTAGAAGTATGTATTGTAAACGTGTGATTGAATTAAAATGTAAAAGTAATGCTATAAGTTGAAGAACAAGATGGATTCTGTGACATAATTTAGCACAGATCAAATATAATTGCGACAGCCATAAAGATCCAGTGATCCAACCATGCTTTCAAGTTTGCCACCTTAACTCAAATAAGACATTTTTGCCCCTGCAGCAGCCATCGGATGAGATCTGGAGTTACTCTTACCCGTTCTCTTTATTTCCAGTCAAAGAATAAAAGCAGATTGCGTTCTGCCTAATACTGAAGTTAGCAGGGATGTAGTTAACTACTGGCAAAATGCATTGCTTGGTGTAAAAACTTGTTCCTTTTGTGAATCAAATAATTTCGAAGAAATTACAATAGGAACAAATTTGTACCTTACTATTCAGAACCTTCACGGTGCAAGATTTAAAAGTTTTAATAAACATCATTTTACAAGGTCTGAGGGTCAGGCAGGGCTAGACAAGATCAATTTATAGCAAGAACTGTGGAAGGTTTTTGATGAAAATTGGTGCGAAATAGAGCACATGGACAAAAGAGGAAACAGATTTTCTTGATGATAGCATTGGACTTTGAAATTAAGCACAGCAGGTAGAGAGAGATGCCACACAGATTTCAAAAGAGGACGCATATCCCGGTGCTAATACACATTTCAAAGTGCCATGAAATTGAAAAATCCCTGTTTAACAATAACTTCAGCTTAACATAGACAGTGCTACCAGGCAGCAGTGCTACCAATGCCAATGTGCTATGCAGCATTTTAACACACCTGAAGAGTACAAACTTCAGTAATGACAACTCTTTATGTTTATCGAGTTGCAGTGAGTACAGAATGTCCTCCATTTTGCTGATACACAGCCAGGAGAGAATGCTCTCATTTTTAAATTAGTGGGCTCTCAGTTCTGACTTTAAGAAAAGTGAGAAGTCCAAATAGTCCCTTCTAAATTTACTGGGAAACATTAGACCTTCTGTGTTGCTATTGTTGCCTAAGCTGGAGAGTAGTTTTGCCCCTAGCAAGAGTGATAGGAAGATAGATCATCATCATGCCTTTGATTGCCTCCCCCACATCTTTTTTTTTGAAAAGTTACACCTTTCTGCATTCCTAAATCCTCTTTTAAATTGTATGATGAATTGAATTCTGTTTAGTTTTATATAAGAAAATATTACTGAAGGCAACAGTTCTCCACCAAGAAAAAAAACTTCATGGTGATGGACAAGGATAATGAAAAGAAGGTCATGCATATAAATCATTGTTATTAGGGGCTAAACAGGATGTGTAATGACCTGTGCAGATATTAGAAGTATTAGTCAATGCTGTGTGTATCATCATAGTCGATCCTTGCAGACAAAAATACTCAGATTCAGAAAATAATTATTACTGAAGGTTTAAAGCATAGAACTTCCAATGGATGTTTAAAAAGTAAATTTATATAAACTTAAATCAAAGCTTAAAAACTTACTTCAAGAATTTGTTAGAAGAAAATGCAGACGTATGAACTGCAAAAAAAGCTCCTCTGAGTTTGTTTTACCGCAAGTGAAAGGAGCAGAAGGATGCCCGGAAGAAGTGAAGTGGTATTTATTCATAATGCGTTTTTGTTGTTTGGTGAAAATGTGTGAGAGACAGTAAGGAAGTGAAAGCAGTTGATTGTAGAAGAAAGAAACACATGAACATAGAAATACATTATAGCACGATTTTAGGAGGAATTAAATATACATAGTTCTCTACACTCAAAGCCAACACAATGGCAAATTGACCTCTTAAATCCTTTTGTTCCATACACATCGTCTCCATGTTACTTTAGTTTTCAAATTGCACGTTTTGCCATCTCCCATTTTTAGGGATCTCCTTAAAAATCTGATACTTTGAATGAATAAAGTAGAGAAGATTATTTTGTGGTTTAGTCTAAATAACCATATATTGTCTCCCCACCAACAGTTAGAGCTGTGCTTGTTTATTCCACTGGTATTTGAAATGCTGCAATATGTGATGCTCCCAGAGGCACCCACGTTTTCTCCCAGTAGCATATCAGAGGTGAGAAAGCTGAGAAGATTCACCCTGCCATAGTGTTACATAAGTCAGAACCTTCAACTGCAGTGACAGTAGCGTTATTAGATAAAAACAGCTGAAGGAAAAACTATATGGATATGATTTGGTTTCTGAAAAATTTAGCAATATCTCAAAGTGCCAGTTTAGGCAGAGCAGAGTAGCACAGCCAGCCTATGAAGAAAGCTATTTTTGCTAATGGGGTTCCACAGTGTTTCCTGCATCTCCTTTCACTCTTCCAGTTCTCGGACTTGCTCTAGAATCATCTGTATAGGCCAGGGGGGTAGTTGCTAGTTTTCTAATTTCAGACTTCATGGAATCGTGTAAAAATCAGAGTGTAAAAATAGTCACTAAAATGTTCCTGAAGTTACATCCTGATCTTCTCAGAGACAGGTTTGACTTGTTCAGTATTATGAATATTTATCAGAATGCAGTATATTTTCTCTTCAACCAGTGAGTTCATCAGGAATTCCTGAGCCTATATCATTATTTTCAGCTTTCAGAGAAAGAACAAGTTGTATGGTGTACATGTACTTTTACCTCTGTGCACCAAACTTTCACTATACTGATTGACTCCAGGAAGAGTAAAACATCTATTGTTCTGTTTGTGCATAAGAAAGAAACAATTTTATAAAGAGTTCTCGTACTGAGCGTGAATAGCATGATTTCCTGGGACCTTGCAGTCACTCTGCTTGCTGCAGAAGTGCTTTTAGGAGAAACATCTCTGGCACCACACAGCTATGGCAGTGCAGCACTCTTACCATTTCTTCCTCTCCTGGTAGAAAAGATCAGTACAAGAAGGAATAAAGGATGATTGCTTCAGTGCCTGCCAAAGTCTCCACCTGTGTTGATACATTAAGGCAACTGCACTGATGAAAACACTTTGGCTGTTGTGTATATTCCTCATCTGTCTGAATGTTCCTGTAGCCTCTCATCATGCTCTAGGAGGATGATGTGTTTTAATGTATCTGTACCAAGCCTAATATTATGATGGCCTAATCTCTTGTGATTTAATTAGTCTCTGTATCTTGATTCAACTGCACCAAGCTGTATGATCTGGCTGACGTGCAGGAGGGAAGGGGTGCCATTCAGAGGGGCCTTGACAGACTTGAGACATGGGCCCATTACACCTTCATAAAGTTTGACAAGGCCAACTGCAAGGTCCTGCACCTCAGTCAGGGCAATCTCAAGCACAAAGACAGAGAATGGCAGAGAATGGTTTAAAAGTCCAGAGAAGCTGAGGATGCCTTATCCATGCAAGCGTTCAAGACCAGATTGGGTGGGACCCTGGGCAGCCTAATCTAGTTGGTGGCATCCTTGCCCATGGCAGGGAGTTTAGAAGTAGATAATTTTTAAAATCTCTCCGTTCCAACACACACCATTCTATAATTCTCTGATTCTCTGATTCTATAAACCTGGTATACTGTGCAGATGGCCATGAACACTGCTGCTGTTCTGTTCTTTGGACTTGAAGCTCTGTATATAAGCTTTGCCAGTCAGATCTGCCATACAGGCGCAGACTACTTAATGCGGGTAATAGTCTGCATTTCAAATGTTAAAGCCCCAAACAGTTAATCTTTAAACGTGATTAATTTCAACATGAAAAAACCTGAATCACCAGTAGGAAAGATATACAACTCAACTGGTCAGTTAGTTTTATTTCCTCTTTTTTCTTATCTTTACATCATCTCTTTAGTAAGAGCCAAGAGACTGGATATTCCTTCTTTTTACTTTGTCATTTACACATATACTATAGTTATCTATACTTAAAGATATCATGTTAGATGGAAATCATCTCACCGACTTCAAACATTTAATTCTAAATTTATTTCTTGAAAGAGCAATATGAATCTCACAAGAGTTGTTCATCTGCACTAAGACAGATGATTTAGACTACGACATACTGTCTTCAAGAATTGAAAAATGAGAGATATATTAGCAAGACTTACTCAAAATTCAGATGCCTAGTTTTAGAGCAAAGAAACCCTTACCAAATAGGTTGACAAAAAAAGGTGAATACTGACTTGGAATAACTTATTTAACAATGACTTATGTCTTGGTTTAACACCATATTGGGTATTCCTTGGTCTCACCCTTGGATTATGCCACCTTCTTGGTGTGCCACCGCTCCAGGATCTGATGTCCAGCATGATGATATCACGCTGGACACCAGAATTTTCTGGCACAGTAAAGGAAGTGGATCAATATGGCTGAGATGGAAAGAAGTGGTAGCAGACAAAGGCAGACTAGAAGACTTAAAGATAATATTTTCTCTGAACAATACATATCATGAAACTATAGCCCAAGGACAGACAATTAAAATAAAACTACTTTCATTATCATCAGTATTATTGAAAGCTGCTGAGATTTTCTTCAAGAAATGCAAGGAGGAACACTGAGTTTAATTGAAACAAAAAATTACTGAAAAAGATTGCTTCTCACAATATTTCCTTTCTCGTATCTGATGAAAGAATTCTAAAAAGACATGTTTCTAAAAACAATAGGACATTTTTTCTTCTAATATTTTAAAGTTTCCTTTTGCTTTCCACTGAAAACTCTGGGGAACTTGTAAAACTAGGGAGAAAAATAATATTCACTTCGAATTTTTCTTTCTCTTAGAATAATGTGAAAAAAATTTGATCAGTGTAAGGGAAGGTTAAGTAGTTGTCTTATTCCTTTAATTTTCATTCTATAATTTGCCAGAAAAAGTAGTACAAAAAGTGAGACAATGGACAAAACCAAACATTCAAAATCACGTTTCAAAGCAAATGAAGCATGGAATTGTCTAAATTGATTCTTCTCCTGAGTAATTAAAAGGTAAAACATTTAAAATTAAATTAAGATTTCTAATTTTCTTCTACAGCTCTTTCTCTTTCATTTTATGTCAAATTACCTTATTTACTATTTCATCATGTTGGTACCAAGCAGACTTGCACTAAGTGCAGACTAGCACAAGGTCACATTCTGTTAGATCATGTGTATGATTTTAGAAAAAGACAGACACTAATCCAAGGAGATCGTAGCCAAAAACAGAAAAAAAAATAGAAGAATGATGGGAAAGTTCCTATTCAGATAACCAGTATGACATTAGGAAGGTCATTTTAACCTCTCCATAACTCAGTTCCTTATTAGTTTAGTATGGAGAAACTACTTCTTTTTTTTCACTCAGATGTGCAGAGTATAAATATATAACAGAATTTATAGATAAATATAAATACATTTATTTCTTAATATTTTTTTTCAGAGACTGTAGTGATGACAACCTAGTAAGGATATATCATGTAAACAGATAGGTCAGTATCTCTACACACCAGCTGCTTCATTTCTTGCTGACTTATGTCTGGCATATCTTTCTTAAAGATTCTTCTTCATATGATGCTTTGCTTAAAGTAGGATTTTTTTTCTAGGAAAACAACAACAACAACAATTTACTCTTATTGTAGTCAGATGGAGAAGGAAATAAAAATAATATAAAAATGAAGCAAATGTCTACCACTCAAAGACTAACATATTTTACCTTTAAATCTCACTAAGGAGTAACAAGCATATTTGCCATGTTCTGCAGAGCTCTGCACACACTCATCCAGTTTCTCAAATAATATTTAAATTAGTTTCAAACCTTGCAATTACATTTTCCCCTGAAGTAAAGTAATGGCATTTTTATCTTAATTTTACTTTCCGATCTATAAAAGTAGCATTACTTCATGCTATATCCTTCACATTAGACCTTAGGATGTAAGAACATTACATAAGTCTGGAGTTATCATGGAGGAAATGCACTTTGCTGTGTCACACAGTTCAATTTAGATTAGGAGAATGAAAATATTTGACAGAAATGAAGAGAAGAGTCTAGTTTTAAGAGTTAACACACACAAAAAAATGAATGCAGCTCTGGACAAACAATTCTGAAGCATTTGTAAGATGTTTTAAATACGATCACAGTTTTCCACATTGTCTGTTTCCATGTTTGGAATATATTATAAAACATAAGCTTAACTCCTGGCTCATAGCTGGAGTCATAAAAAATGGTATTGTCAGAAATGCCAAATTCTCAACAGGCCCTATTGATTTCAGTAGGGACTTCTGAATGTTCAATCTTCTGAAAAGCAGATGAGTGAGGCTCCAGTTCTGTACATTTTCTTCTTGGGAACTATGCCTGAGTTTAGTAACTACACAGGGAAAGATTTAGAACAGTGGTCTAGACCTTTACTTAAGTGTTATATGTATTTCAGAACTGAACTTCTGTAGCTCTTTGAAAACCTTCACCTATGGATTTATTCATCCTGAAGTGGAGTTTAATAGATAAGTCACACTGAATTCTTTTGTATTCAGTCGCATCTCACCATCTGATGTGTCCTCTGGACATGTTGCTTCATGAGAGGTAAAATCAGACACCTGTTCCTTCCACGAAATGTCAAGGGGGTACTATTTCCCCAAGATGATAAGATAATGGTGATGATGGGTAGTGATATTGAGCTCTTTCCTTATATTCCTGACAACGTGCACATTCTATCTTTATAGGGAGAAAAAAATCAATAGCTAAAAAAAGTATCATAATGTAGAAAAAATCACAGTAAAAGATAGTAGCAGAATTAATGCCAAAGACCTGCATAGTTCCCTTGAAAGTCTACATTTATTGATCCTTTTAAGTCAGATTTTTTTTCCCAATATTTCTATTTTAACTACATTCTGATGAAGCCTTTATGCCTGATTCTGTTATACAGATATGTAAATAATTGCTATCAACACTATTTAAAAATATGCTTATGTAGTGAATTTGGCCCTTGCTCTTCTTCCAGGAAAACTTGTCAAAATCTATAGACAGGACAGGAAATAATTCTTTTATGAAAGTAGAACAGGACAAGCAAGGAGAAATAATATTGGCTGGTCATGCTGAACTTGCAATGAGATGAGAGAACTGATTGTGTCAGCTGCCTGAAGAATCCCAAGAAACAAAGAAGTACATATGAATGCTCACTAGAATAATTTAGTATAGACTGTTAAAAACAGTGAATAATTGCTTTTCCAGCACATACTCTTTTAAAGGTTTTCAAGAAATATAATTTTATATCACTCTATGGCACCAAAATTGATTCATGGACTAAAAGATGAAAAACAACTAATTACTGTCTCCAGTACAGCAGAAGTCACAATCACCCTATTGCAATATTAAAGGAAATACTTTTATTTTTAATTATTACTCTCTTTCTAACATCCCCAGGCTTTTATGTGTGACCACAATTTACCAAATATATTTGCAAGAAATTGGAATTGGAAATTGGAAAGACATCTATTACCAGTGCCTACATGGCAGATTCTTCTCAAGCAGACTGTTAAATGTATTTTCTTCTCATGTGTTGACTTCATCCAGAAACAAGCCAAATAACAGAAAAGAGAGAAAATGGTATAATAGGAAAGTACATTGCTGGAAGTGACTTGGGGAAGTACCATTTTAGGAGCTTATTTCATCCTAATGTGCCACTTAATCTTGAGTGGAGGAAGTCTGGACAGGGACAAGAGAAGATGTGCATGAGAGTGATCTATACATGAGGGGGATAACTAACAGAAGAAAGAAAAAAAATTGCAGATATTCAAAGGATACAGGACAAGTTGTTGGAAGAAAGATCAGATGAGGATAAATAAATGACAATCTGTGTCGGTCTCAGGAATTTCCTTGCTCAGAAAACAGGCAAAGGCTGAAAGCATATCCATGGGACGTGTCATAAATGCTTGCTTTGCTTTAGCTTTTCCCTAGGCTTGTGTTTATGGCCAATACTGGGGATAGCATAACATGGGACCATTTTCTGAACCACTACAGGCATTTGTAGGTGACCAACATTTGATGGGATGCTATAAATCATACATATGCAAGCCCTATTTCTAACAACAGTTGCCCAAAATGGAATTGATATGTGAGTGTGACCATATTTTCTTTATTCTCTGGGATTATAAGTGTGCTAATTTATATTTCATAGGCAAATGACTTTTTTGAAGAAATTCCATTTGAACAGAAAAATAAATACATTTCTTTAGATGCTGCTCAAGCATGTGAAATGTCAAGCATTTTAAGTGGAGGTGAATTTTCCTACCTTTGAACTAAAAAATATTTTGGACCATTACTCCAGGCTGAATGACAATCAAGTAAATATTTGTGCAAAGTGCTTTTACTTCCTTGCTTGTCTGATTTTCACTCAGCTTTGACTATTTTTGATGAATAAATAAATGGATGTATTTGTACATCATATATTACTACATATAAATATATTACTTCTAATAGTAAACGTAAACAAAAAAAAGTGAGACATCACATTTATGAAATCACAATTATTTTAAACAAGGTGTATCCTACTAAAGAATGCAAAATGACTTATATCAGTAAACTATCTACAGTCTTACATTCAGCATCTGTGATGTTATTTTGGGGGCATATAAATAAATAACAATAACAAAAAAATATAGTCACACATTTGAAGTATATTCCTTCAATTTCTTGCTCCCTGGAATAATTGCCTTCTAGCACAAGCTGAGTTATATAGCCTCTATTTCCATAGCACATCATTTAAATGTGAGTCAGAAAAAGAGCACCGTTTGGAAACTTTGAACATAACTTTACCATATGCTGTTCAATTACAACATCTTCTTTGTTATTCTCAGCTCAGTGAATTCACTGAGAAAGAGTTTATTGGCCAGCTACCGGATCACTAGCAATTTCATTTGTTTAGTATTTATAAATTTAATTACATATATGCACTATATTTCAACTGCTAGAGGTATTTAGACTTGTAAACGGGCCCAGAAGGATCATTTTGATAACACTCTCATGATTAGCCAAAGGCCCTTTTCCCCTCAACTGATTGCAGGCACACAGTGTTATGTAGTTTGTGTACAAACTTGTCACTGAATTGAGCACAAATAACATACCAATATTATACACATTAACTGCAAAAATGTACCCTATACAAGAATTTTAGTTTTCTATGTCTCTTTTTAATAGAGTATCTTAGTAACATAATCTATCCAAGCATAGACAAGGATGGAGAGCTGTTTTCAACAGATGTGAAGAAGGCTGAGGTACTCAACAAGTTCTTTGCCTTGATCTTCACTGGCAGCCAGTCTTTCCATGTTTCCCATGTCTCTGAACCCCTAGGAGGGGTTGGTGGAACAAAATCCCTCATACTGCAAGAGTAAAGTAAGTCTGAGACCACCTCATGAGAAGATCCTCCTGGAAGATATGTTAAGACACATGTAATATGGGGTGGTGATCTGAAACAGCCATCATGGCTTCAAAAAAGACTGACTGTGCCTGACCAGTCTGGTGGCCTTCTATGATGGAGTGATGAAATCAGTGATGAAATCAGTGGTCAAAGGAAGGGCAACTGGTATCATCTACCTGGACTCGTGCAAGGTGTTTGACATGGTTCCGCACCTCATCTTTATCTGTAAATTGGAGAGATGGATTTGAAGGGTGGACTACTTATTGTAGAGAATTGGTTGGATAGTCACAGCCAGAGGGTTGTGGTCAATAGCTACACATTCGGGTGGAGGCCAGTCACCAGTGGTATTCCCCAGGGGTCTGTCTTGGGACCAGTGCTCTTCAGTATCTTTATCAATGACATATGCAGTGGGATTGAATGTACCTTCAGCAGATTTCCTGATGACACCAAGCTGAGTGGTGTAGTTGACACAATAGAAGGAAGGGATGCCATCCAAAGGGACCTGGACAGGCTTGAAAATTTGGCTCATGTTAACCTCATAAGGTTCACAAAGCCAAGTGCAAGATGTTGCACTCGAGTCAGGGCTATCCCAGGTATGTGCACAGATTGGGAGATCTCACTGATAGCAGCCCTGTGGAGAAGGGCTTGGAGGTTCTGGTGGAGGAAAAGCTGGACAGGAGCCAGAAGTGTGATCTTGCAGGCCTGAAGACCGGCTGTATCCTGGGCTGCATCAAAAGAGGGGTGGCCAGAAGGGAGAGGGAGGTGACTGTCCCCCTCTACTCTGCCCTTTTGAGGCCACACCTGAAATATCGTGTCTAGGCCTGGGGGCCCCCAGCACAAGAATGACTTGGACCTGCTGGAGTGGATCCAAAGGAGGGCCATGAGAATGATCAGAGGGCTTTAGCACCTCTCTTATGAAGAAAGTTAGAGGGAACTGGGGCTTGTTTATCTTGAAGAAGAGAAGGCTCTGGGGAGACCCCATTGTGGCCTTCCAGTACTTGAGGGAAGCTTACAAGCAGGAGAGAGACTGACATTTTACCTAGTCTGATAGTGATAGGATTAGGGGTATTGGCTTTAAATTAAAAGAGGGAAGATTTAGGTTGGATACAGGGAAGAAATTCTTTACTTAGAGGGTGGTGAGGCACTGGAGCAGGTTGGCCAGAGGAGAAGTGGATGTCCCGTTACTGTTCAAGGCTAGGTTGGATGGGGCCCTGGGCAGCCTGATCCAGTGGGTGGCAGCCCTGCCCATGGCAGGGAGGTTGGAACTAGATGATCTTTGAGGTCCTTTATAACCCAAACCATTCTCTGATAGATGAAGCAGAAAGGAAAATCACACACAGTTTAGGAAGTTGGAGCACAGCACAAAGCAAACCTAGTGGGTGACAACTCTGCCCTTATGGTTTTACTTTATATCCATTTATTATTTTTGTTACATAAAATCTCTGGTGAGGTTAACTCTGCACATGTTTGAGAATAAGCCTTCTTCAGTGGTTTGCCAAAACAGCTATGAATTATTAATGTACTCTAGCTGGCAAATCCAAGTGAAAGTCAAGCATGCTCCAAATGAAATATTTGCGCCACAATTTACTTTCCAATGAAAGTATAATTTTCATCACTCTCTTCTATCTCCTTCAAGCATATGAAAGCTGGCACAATTTTACTCCTTTACTTAGGATTATGGTCTTAACAACTCCCTCCTAGACAATGTAACAAAGCAGAGTCTTGCCAGTATAGTCCTACCCATCTGCAATTTTTATGTGATTTCAGACTTCAATGTAGCTGGGTCGGTTTATGCTTGATTTGATGTGAATCTTATAATCATTTCTTCTATATATTGTAATAATTTTGTAATTACCTCAAGACTTATCCACCTTTGTTTTATCCATTTCTGATTTCATGCTTGGTTGTCAAGATCTTTCAAGTAAGCCAACACTGATAAAAAAAAAGTGCAGTGTTTAACGCAGATGGGCTGCAATAGCTTTGCAGCATTCCTTCAGAAAAGACAAACACAATTAACAGAAAGAAGAGGCACAGTGGTTGGTGTATTAATAAAGGTCAATAGAAATAGCTTTTGAGTGGAGCATAGAATAGCCAACTGCTGTTGACTGATAACAGTATGGTAATTAAAGGCACTTACAAACTGAAGCATGATCCAGTTTGCTTTACATGGGTGACAATTTCTGCCTTAAGTTCTAGGTGCTTGGTGATACACTACTAATGGAAGTACAAAAATATCCCGTACAGTTCAATAAAGATCTTATATGCAATTGCACATTTGCCTAAAGAGAACTTGTTTGCCTGAGTGAGGGGGATGGAAACCCTTACTGCAGCCCTTGGTAGGTCCTCCTTCCTAAGTTTTTCATGGATTTCTTGCAGCAGATACAAGGATTTGCCCCATGTGCACATGGTCTGGAAGAGTAGCAGTGCTGCCACTGACTCTCATAGCCTGTTTGCTGTTTGATGCAAGTACCTGCTCTCTGTGTACTGGTGGGTGTGATGAACAATAAGCAGACATACACTGGGGGGAAGAAACTTAGGAATTTAGAAGGACTCAGCTCAGCAAACACCATATAAAGAAAGACTTAGCTTGCTGGGATTCGCACTGTTCATTACTGAACGCCTTGAAGACCCTGGATGTTGATAGGGAAGGAACTGACTTGTAAAAGTTTACTGGAGGGTCTGGAATGTGATCATCAGCCGAAGGCTGGCTGCATTCTGCCTGGTGGGACTGTGCCTGGGCCCAGCTTGAGTTCATGGAGAGTTCATGAGGGAGATGAGGATTTCTTCATCCCCGAGATGCTGGCCCATGACCACCAGGAGGCACTGCGCAAACGCAAGTTTGAAGAGACCCTTCTAGAACTGATTATAATATGAAGCGGATCTGTTCAGGTGCTAACAGCAGTGGGTTAGTCTAGCATTATGGTATGACACAGATACTGCAGAAATAGTTATCATGGAAATAAATTCACTTTTGCTGTAGGGAAGTTGAGAAAAAAGCAGATTTTCAGATTAAAAAATGGATTCAACCATCTCCCAGCAGACTGTCTTAATTGTTCTAAATATATTAGGAGATCCAAGGGAAAATAATAAATTAGAAAGATTTTATTCAAGTTTGTAAAGCAGAGGCTTCTGAATATATAAAGATTTTTTTTCTGGCATTGTTACAATAACCAATTATACTTATGTAGCGTGATACACTATATATTAGAAAAGGTGTATCTAAGGATATTTGTGAAGTTTTTGCAGCAAAGTCAATAACCATACTATTCCTAACATTTTCATGCAACCAGGACATATTTCCTTCTTTTTTTTTTTCAGCATGCATTATTTAAAGCTTTTTTTTTTTTCCAGTTCTCCTGCCAAGATTTATAGACTGTAGTCTTTTCAAATTTGATATCAAAATCCTCTGTTGGATTTATTTCCCATTTTCTCTTGTTCATTAAGGATATGGTTGATCTTGCTGAAGATTGAAAGAAATGCAGTTTCAGCCACAGCTTCATGAATAATGCTCTGGGTTTACACAACAGTAATTCAATTAGTCCTTTGAAATGTAGAGATTAATAATCATGAGGTCTTGGAACATTCTCTGTGAGTTAATTGGTGCTCTAACACTGCATAATGCAACAATATAAATGAATAGGAAGAAAGGAGAAATGTATAAGTAACAAGTCTAATGTCTTCAGAAGCAAGATTTTCCTTTCATCTTCAGCCTGAAATTCAGTTTGAAGTTGTAAACCAAACTACAAAACAATGCTGCTGTAATGATGCAATTTTTCCTTTCTAAAAACAAAGATTCAGAATTTCAGGGTTATTTCAATAAAAATCAAATATCAGTGCTTTTGTACTGTGAGAATTGATAAATCTTGAGGTGTTTTCTTGAACTTGACCCTGACATACCAGGACATAGGATATTTTGAAATAAGAATTTTTATTTTATCTGTTGAAGCTGATGAATTTTAAACAATTACTTGTATATGTATATTAAAAATAAAGAAAATAAGATTGCAAAATTTGCAGATTTGCACTGTTGCAAAATTTGACTGGAGACAGGCATTTCCTAGTTAGAAAGCTTATGTAGTTGCTGGTAATAAAGGATATGAACTTAGACCCTTTCCTGAGCATCATAGCCACGCTCCATGAAGAAGTAATAGGGATGCAACACACTGGTTAATAATGATGAGGCAGAATTAAAGAAATAATATTAACGGGTTAGAATAGTGTTTTGGATGCGCTTGAAATTCCAGCTTCATTTTCCTGAGTTAGATCAGTAAGTACCATGAATTACTTTCTGAGAGAAACCTGAGTTCTTAAAACTCCATTCTTCTAATGCTGTGTTGGTAAAAAAAAAAAAAAAACCATTTCAATGTTTGCAAACTCAAGGTTTTAGCAAGATTTCGGAGTTTCTAACCAAAGGTGTCTTCATTTTAGTTTCTACTTGATCAGTAATAGAGAAAAATATTCTGATTAAAAAAATAAAAGATCCAAAACCAGGCTCCTTGGAGTTATCAAAAAAAAAAAAAGATGGTAAAATAGCTAGATACCAAATATTTCATCTATGTGATCTAATCTTTAGATTAAAGAAGCACAGTCTCCTCTCATTTCCATTGACTGTCAAATACAAGTGATTTAATACTAATTTTGAAGGTGAGCCAAGCAGTTTGCAAGTAGTTTAATATCACCTTTGCCCTTGAATGCATAACCCATGTGGCAATTTGATGAAGGAAATAAAAACGTTTGTATTTTTTATGGTTTTTACATTTGCCTGCTCATCCTTTTAGTAAAATGAAGCAAACACATTATCAGTCCAATGTGCTGGTTTCAGAGAGTTAATTAAAAGTGGCACAGTGCAACGATCATAACTGTGAAAACCAAAATCACAATTAAAGTTCAATCAATAAATCAATGCTTTCAAGTGACCAAACCACCGATTAACACAGCATGTAATCAAGTCAAATTTGTTTGTGTTATTTTTGCATCAGAAAATTTGAAAGAGAAGTCACTTAACACTCATTTTCAAAATCAGGCAGTGCAATTAGTTGACTTAGTCAGAGAGAAATCAGGAAGTCTATTTTATATGTTTGCTTACAGGGCAGGCACGCAATGGTGTCTCACTTCATCTCAGTAAGGAGCAGCCACTGGAGTATACCCCTTTTTGGCTTCAGCTTCCCAGTTACTTGTATCTACTAGTGCAAGTTTTTTTTTTTCTCCACTGTTCCATGCAAAATGCAGAATCATCATTAGAAGTCTGGAATTTGGAGAGCATACAAAAAACATGCCATTCAAGTGAATGGCAGATTGATATTGCTGCCTTCCAATGTTTCAAGAGAGTTTATAAACAAGAGGGAAATCTTTTACACAAGTAGATAGTGATAGAACAAGGAAGAATGGTTTTAAACGAAAGGGAGGAGGATTTAGATTAAATGTTAGGGGAATTTCTTTCCTGAGAGAGAGGTGAGGTGCTGGAACAGGCTGCCCAGAGATGCTGTGGGTGCCCTGACCCTAGAAGTATTTAAGGCCAGGTTGGATGGGACCCTGGGCAACCTGATCTAGTACTTGATCTAGTGGTTTGCAACCTTTCCTGTGGCAGGGAGGTTGGAACTAGATGGTCCTTGAGGTCCCACTCAACCCAAGCCATTCTATGATTCTATGATTCTACGATTCTATGATTCTATGATTCTATGATTTGCATTTAGGACAGCTAATGTGGCCCAGTATTTTCAGGGTAGGCAGTCTTTGGAAACTATATAAATAATTAAAATTAAGTAGTTTTCCATCATAATGGTCTGAAAGATATACCAACTGAACTGTAAGTAAATGTTTTTTCAAGAACGCAAACACAGGCTGTAACTGAGATGCATGACTAGAAGTTTAATTGTGGTGTTTCACCTTATTTAAGGCCAAGGTCACTAAATAATCTACTTAAAAACAATACTAAAAATTAATCTTTCACCTATAAAAGCTAATTTCCTACCTAAAATAAAGGAACTAATATTTAAAAAGTTTTAAATATTTGAATGATTTTTAATCTAGAAAAGAAATCAGGAGCTGCTTGTACATTTGTCACAGTAAATTGCTTTCATATTCAAGACCAGAGTATTCCCTTACTAGATCCTGTCCATAACACCATTTATATATACATTTTCTGACCTATTTACATACAGATATGTAGAACTGCTTCATTTGTTGAGGAATTAATCCCTATTTTCAATTGCTGAAACACAATTACCTTTTAAATAAGTAAGAAGAAATCTGATTTTTTTTTGTATGTAGCCTGCAGCTCTTGTAGGATGTGCTTAGCTGCAGAAAATTATATTCTGTACATCTTTGGAAGATTCTGTGTTTACTTACAAAAAAAAGAAGAGCAGTGGATCAGTGAAGGACAATGAAGATGATTAAAGGGCTGGAGCACCTCTTCTAGGAAGACAAGTTGGGGGAGCCGGGAGAAGCCAGAGAGGAAGAGGAAAAAGCCTACTTAGTAGATATAATGCTGATCATTTATATAGCTTCTATGGACTATGGGATTTTTTCCAGTTTACTATTTGACAACAAACACTAGCATTAGAGCAAAAGGCATTACTTTTCCATGTTGAATTTTGGAGGCAAAGATGCTGAGGTAGCAGCCAGTGATCTGTAGAGCTATTAGAGCATTATTTTTGCTACAAACGCTCTTGTAGAAGTCCTTAGAGAGAATGTCAAACACTTCTGTGAAAAATTAGGTGTTATCTCTGATCTGACAAATGATTGCTGGCTCTGAGTTCAAAGAAGAGATCTGCACGTCCTGTGCAAGCAGACATGAAGTGCATTCAGCAGCAGTGTTCACCAAGCAGCCAGAAAAGAATTCTGCGTTTGCTCCCATCTGATCATTTTCTTGGTGTAAGGATTATTTTAGATTTCAGGTATAGGAAATTTCTGGCTCCACTTCAATTTCAATCTGTAAATCAATGTAGCCTATTTTGATCCACTCCATTTACACAAGAAGTTGTATAAATTGCATTACTTTTTTTTTTTTTCTTTATAGGGGGAGTTCATAAAAAAGAAACAAAAAACACAGAAAACACAACAGCATATAAAGCAGCCTCGCGTTTGCTTGAAGCAAAAAATCTTCAGGATTGTTAGTCACTTTCAAACACTTGATCACATATCTCTGTATACTAGCAGTAATCTATGCTCTCAACTCAACAGCTCTCAATATTTCAACAAGGAGAAAGAATGCAGCGTTCTGTTCACAACTGAATGCTAAGTCTATAAATTCTTTAGGTCTGAACTGCTATAAGCATTATAGTAACAAAACACTAAATCCTATTTGGACATTGCAGCAATTTAGATTAGAATTCTTCTGATAATATTTCACACACCCCACAGCCATCTATATGCTAATATTTCCAGCAAATTATCAGATGTTATTCTACACAAACTTTTTTCCATAAATGACCTATCATATTCATAATGGCATCTGCATTTGGTGACAGTTTTTATTTTATCTAGCAAAAATTGCAGCTCCATAAAGAAACTAATTATATAGTTTCACGGTTGATAATATGGTTTCTAGTTTTATAACTAGCTTTATGCAAACTGATTCAGTACCAAAAAATTATCCCTGAACTCAAGGGATTTTCAGAGAGCTGGACCAGTTTTACAAGTGACAGGTTTTCAAAGTCCTTATTCTAAGGCATCACTTTTAAATCTTTTCTGACCACCTCTGAATAATATTTGCTCTTGTATCTAATATATTTGTCTGATATTTCTAATTCACACCACATTTAGTTTCTAAGCTCCTACTGCAAAAACAAAAAATGACCAGATGTATAGACCCTCTCTTCTCCTTGTATCCAGAACAAAGGCAAACCTTTCAAGGTTTCCAAAATGCATCCAAGAATTAAATCTAACAAAAAAAAAATCAAAAGGACTGTCCTGTTCTGAAATGGAGCAAGAAGCAATACCATCATTATAAGACGAGCATGAGTTGTAAGGTTCCTCTGACCCCTTTGTGTCACTCTCAGATTCAATTCAAATATGACAGCCCATGACCAAGTAATTCCTTTTCTCAGAGGCACAGTGATACAACGATAAAATTCAAGATATGCAGTTTGGGTCAGCTTCTCTGCATTCCAAACAAGTTAGCATGGTAAGCCTCTTTCAGAAATTCCTGGGTACCAGTCTCTGATCTCAATTCCTTCAGACTCATAATCCAATGCTGGCACATGTGATTGAAAGAGACAGTCAGTGTTTTCAGTGGAGGAAGGACAGTGGTGAAATCCCTTCAGGATATGCATAATTACCTGTCCTTTTGTATTTTTAGAAAAAGGGCTGGAAAACATTGATGATGCAAAACTATCCGATAACAATCAGCACAGTCTTAGAAAAGTTGCAGAGGCTCAACATCAATTTAACATCAATAAACAAAGTATGAAGATGGAAAAAGTAATCTGAATGTTGCACAAAAAGTAATGGATTCTGAATTAACTCTATCAACCAGGAATGAAATACTGGATTTAAATTAGCTTTTTGAAACTGTTGCCTTAGTTTACAGAAATACTTAATAAATAGGAAGACTTAATCCCCAGCCACTCACAATCCCTTTCATTGGTTTAATGATAATTTTAAAATATTTTAACTTCTAGAAATTCACATCCCCACATAAGCTCTACATTTTCTCCAAGATTCAGTGATGACGATAAGTGTCCATATTTTGACATCAGATGCCTCTTGAATGCCTGACCATGGCAGAGAAATTCTCCACAGAAGATTTCAGTATTTGGACAATCTGAGGCCTTGCTACTGACTTTCCACCTCCCACCAAATCTTGCTTCTTGTTTTAAACTAAGAGAAATTATTTTGGATTTGCCCCTCTCTGCCGTGCAGATAGTCCCTGGACAAGTTGGCAGCACACTACAGCTTGGGGAGTTTTCATTTTTGTTGGTCAATTTCTTAATATTGTCTGAAATTTTCTCCAAAAACACTGACCATGGGAATTTTCCCTTCCTGTTTGTCCTCCTGTACATCTCTTAAATGGAAGATAATGGGATTATCCTAGTTATGTAGAGATCTGAGAAGGTACATAGCTCCTTGAAAGTCTTCTAAGCCCAAACATTAAGACAAGCAAGCATGGATTGTTGAGTGCAATACTTCAGCATCAGTGTGCAACTGTTAATCAAGATGTCAGTCCACGTGCCCAAAGAGGACTGCAATGTGACCCATTTTTTTTCCAAGTAGAAACATAAAGTTTGGAATAGATTTTCTGACCATTGCAGGGTGAGCAGAAACCTTACATAGAAGCTGAGGGAAAGATTGTAACAGCTTGGTTCAGCAATTTTAGTAGAGTGATTAGAAGTTTTACTGACTCAGTAGAAATATAATTGAATCTTGAATCCAAAAATGTCTTGTTGCACTTATGATTCCTATTTGTATGTAAGTAATGTTTACAATTTATGTTCTACCTTTATCTCTGACATTAGTCTTAAATTCTTTTCTGTGCATCATATGTATATGTAGTGATTCTGTTGTTACTGGCTCTGTGTCCATTGTATGAAAACATCAAATAATGCATGTTTTAAGGTATTCTTTATTTTTAATATGTGAGTCTGCAGACTTCCTGGAAGCCTTTCATATGACTCATAAGAATCATACCTGCTTCACCAAATTAACACGAACTTGTTCTTATGTTAATTGTAATAGGACTTCTATGCGTTGCACGTTAAAATACTGTTCAGAAATTACCTTCATCTTGTCTTTTTATTCTTTGAAATATTCAAGGAGTAAAATTCAAGTCATCCATTTAAGTTACTCCAAGGTTTACTTTAGCCCCCCATTGCAGAAGTCTTTTGCAAGCTTTTTTAATGTTTTAAGTTAGTGGATATTCAGAATATCACATAAATAGCCTCATTTTGCGTTCTTAGACAAGCAAAACTCCTATTGAAGTCAGTTGGCAGTTTGCATACATGCAAACCTGTCAGATACAGCTACTAACAGTCTGTGAAGGCTGTCAGTATGCATGCCATGCTCACTGCAGAGCAATTATTTTTGTTTAAATTCTACTTATATTGTTACAGATGAAGACAGAAATTGAATCTGGGAATTAAAGATAAATTCAGTCTGATCAATATTCACATTAAGCTCACAAAGTGATCTTTTCTGAAAAGCGGAATGTTTAAAAATTACTTACATCCTTTCCTATTCAAAGCCTCTAGAGTCTGTGCTGAACTGAAGCCAAAGAAAGCTGTGCGATCCCCAAAGATGCTACAGAAAGCAAATATATACACATATTCCCAAACGAATGCTTAAGATCTATTTTTTTTCCTACCCTCTGGCTTAGAAGAAAATTATTTTACAGTTCATTTCTCAAAAATGAACTGCAGCTAAAAGTTCTTTGGCTGGACTTTCAATGACTGGGTTTATTCCTGAAAGAGAGAGAGGATCCACACATTTAAAGTACTTACAGGTTCAGCCAAATTTTCTTTACAGAAATAGGTGAAACTACAATTTTCTTCTCAGACATAATCTGAAGAAGTCTTTTTCAAAAGTTACTTCTTTTGGAGCAATCACCTGTCACCCCGAGGTCTTACAACACATTTATAGAGTTGTAAACTAATTCTGATGGAAAATACTGCACATATTATAAGTAGAATAAACTCCAGCTCACATAGATGTTGATTCTCTTCTTTTTTATGTTAGCTATAGCGTCCGGAAAAAGAGAACAACAGGAGTTTGGCTGAAAAAAAATCTCACATAAATAGTACGTTTGAAATTCTTCCATCACGCTTCAGATACCTTTCAAGCATCAGGTTAATGCTTATTCTTGTGATAGGGAACTAAAGAAAACATATTCCTGTTAAGATGATTTCTTGCTGAAAATCTTGGCTAAAGTACCAAATCTATTCAGGGAAAATATGTGGAAAAGAAAATATAACTATCGAGGTTATAAAAGAAATCATAGCTTTCAAAGTAGACACAACTGTCTCCTGTAGATGCCAGTAATTAAATTTCTTTTATCTGTTGGAAGAAGCACTGCCAGCTTCCCATAATGAACTCAACATCACCTCAAGGCTTTTAAATCTTAGCACTTTTACAGTCATGCATCAAAGCTGAAATTACAGATCTCATGTAATTTATGATTGAAGAGAACACTGTGCATACATGATTGGACATCAGAGGAGCCCTATTTGCAGGGCAGCTGCCAAGAAGAAAACAACCTTAAAAGAAAGTTTACTTGATGCATTAGCAATTGTGAATTAAATCCTAGCAAAAGAAGTTGTACAAAAGTGCGTAATGAAGAAATAACTGAAGAAAACAATTTTTTTCTTTAAAGATGAGTCTCTGAACAGAACTGAAACTTTTATTCATGGGATTAAAATTTTAACATTCTTGCTTCTCTAATCACCATCGAGTTGCTCAGGCAAGGCATCATGGCCAAACTCTTGTGATTGCCATATTCATAGTAAGAAGCCTGGAAATCGTTTACCCTGGTACCAAACTGGGATTCTCATGACTTGCATACTCTCATGCTTTCATCTGGCTGGTGGACAGTCATTAGTGTTCCAGAGGGCTAGGTTTAGTCTTCCTTCATCATTTTTATCAATGATTTGGATGCAGGACTGGAATTTATCTTCAGTAAGTTTGCTGACACTACTAAACTGGGAGGTGCTGTTGATGGGAAGGATGAAAGGCCTTGCAAAGGTCTAGATGTATTGGAGAACTGGGAGGTCAGTAATGGTATGAAGTTCAAGAAAGGCAAATGCCTGGCTCTGCACCTGGGTTAGAGTAATACCATCCATAATTGAAGAACTCACTTGAACACACATAAGAAGTTATAGTCTATATCACTCTTCATGGTCACAGTGAGTACTCAGTTTTCTACTGTTTGCTTTCACCTTTGCTTTGTGTCTTCAGGTTACACATTCATTCTTTGGACTCTGTCTTTGTGTTTAGCAAGAAAATGCCTTAATATTTCATACTTCATTGCAGTCAGGTGGTCTGCTGGCCTAACAGATCTGAGCATGGCTCAGTAAGAAAAGTCCCTTGCTGCTCTTTTTGGTTTAACACTTGTAATGGGATTACATACCTTTATAAAGTGCTGCTCTAGCACCTAAAACTGCACAGAGGTTTTTGTTCCACTGGTTTGAGCTGTTGAGACACAAATGCAGATTGAAGGTTCACCTAGATTCTTGGACCTTCAGAGATTTGACAGAGGAAGAAAAATGGTCTCAAAAATTAAATATTCCAGGCTCTATGCTGATTAGCATGAAAAATCTGCAGTCACATTAGAGACAAGCATCTTTTGTTTGCTTTAAAGCATGTAGTATTTCCAGTTTCCCTTTTGAAACCAGATTTCTTTTTCATTGACATTGAAGCTTACTGATCTGATAAATTTAGCAAGTTGCATTTTTGGAATGCTTACATACTCTGACACATATATACAATTTTGACAACAATGACCCGCACTATGCATGTCCTGCTGGCAAGTTTACAGTTCTCTACTATTTATAACAACTATTACTATTTAGATTTAAAATAAGATTGAAAATCACACGTTTAGTCTGACTACTTTCCTGTCACATTAATTGCTTCACTGTAGCTTTACTATTCTCCCTTCTGGAGATCTCACTCTGTCATGCGGTAGACCCTCTTGGATTTTTCATTTCTTCTTTTCTTTTGCTTGCCATTTGCTATTATTGCTACCAAAGGAAGTTCACAAAACTGGCATAATTACTCTTTGCATTTTGAGTTTTTTAACCCTAATGAGGTTTTAATTTTCCAAACGAATATGGTACATGAAACATTTCCTAGGAATAGATTGCACTTCACAGATTGAAATAAAGTTTTCACTTTGTCCAATAAATCATTCCAGCAGGGAAAAAAGGGTAAAACATTCAGTGCTCCTCCTTTTTTTTTTTTTCTTCAGCAGTAAGAAATGCAGTGTTGGAAATTATTTTCTTTGCCTTTACAGAAATTGAGTGATTCATACACACTTGAACATGTGCGTTCAAGGCTAGCCAGGATTTGCCCTCTTTGTCCTTAGGGAAGATCTTTACTTGTCTATGAATTTCAGTTCTGCCAGTCTGGGAAGAAACTTCCAGATGATGGATTTTTATTGCTCATAGGGACCTAGGGTAGAAGATTTTGTTTCAAATGTAGGTGGCTTTCCACAATCAAGTATGTGAGCAAAAGGTTCGTGCTGTTTCCTTTTAAAAGCACAAAAATGTGCTCTCAGTTTTCCACCCTCCTCTTAATGCATTATATTGAACAAAAGTTCTCCAACGATTTGCTGGAAGCATCTGTAAGCAGCTTTGGAAGGATCTTCAGGCAGATACTGTGGTGTGTTCCACGCTCATACAATTGTGTATGAACACTGAGACCCTGACCTGTCTTTCTCAGTGATGGTAATGACTGACCACGTAGCAATTCTGTGAGGATCTCCCTGAACTTCAAGGAGAGGTGGCTCCACTATTTCCATCTCACAAACAGTGAATTGTAGTAGTCTGGCCTCCTGCTCTGTGCTGAAGGGGAGATCTGAACAGAGAGCCCCCAGCTCCAGTCCAATACACGACCTTCTTTCCACTGGCTCATCTAATCTTAGAGGTAGTATTCATACTGCTAAATCTTAACAATCTCAAATAGCTATCTTATTTATACATTGCTTTGAATGCATCTCAATGGAAAGTGAGAATTTATACCAGTTTGCACATTGCATCGCTTGGCCACAGCATTTTTAACCAAACCTGAGCTGTCTAAAAAAAAATGTGTTACTCTGAGTTGATTTTTGAAGGAGCATCTCACTCTCCTCTAATTCTAAATGGAAGCAAGGGAGACAGAAAAATCAGATGTCCAAAGTCTGCTGGTGTGAATATTCTGGCTTTTTTTTTTTTTTAAATATATATATATATATAGTTCTAGATGATTGGACTGGTCAATAGAGCACCTTTATTATTCACTTTGCTATCTTTAAGACTTCTTTCTCTAGTACTTTTCCGTCTCTCATCTCATGTTTATACTGGAAGAATGTAGTATGAAATGTCTTTGGGGAATATAAAGGAATGTCTAACTTTCAGAGTATATAACATCTTAATTCATAATTAACATTCAGATGTTTTAATGGTTATTAATCCTTTCAAGTTTTTATCCACCACATTTGACCCTTAACATCAACTGTGATATCTTCTCTAGCTTAATACAGGATCCTTTTATTTACTGAGACAAGAGCAAATTTTTTTTCCATATAATGAGTACCTTCTCTTAGATGTTGACTAATTTTGGGGAATACAGGAGTAATTGAAGATATATGACAGCATTGCTGAGGAGTACATAAGAAGACAACCTCTATCTAGCTGTATCAAATCTAACTGATGTTAATTAGATTCACTGTTAATCTAATGGCCATTTTTTTTTTTCCGGGAACACATAAAACTCTGAGATTGCATAGGAAGTTTCTGTTTTGCAAAACAAAGTGGAAGTGGCAGGTTTGAAGAGTAATATATAGGGTTCTTGATGGTTTTTTTCCTCCATTGAGCATACGGCCATACCAAGGAAATTGTTTGCACTCTGCATGTGAATCATGCTTTAGCAAAGGGAATGTTTTCTATTAGCTGCAAGAAAAGGGAACACGGGCAACAAGCTAGATATCCCTTAGGATGAAGACTGATTGAATTCCTGTATGAAAGTCAAAAAGGATGTTTCATTTCTTCCTAAGCCTCATACTGAGACACAGCTACACTGCCAGCAGAATTCTTTTACCAGGGCGCACACGATGAATGGCAATGTATGGAAGTTGAGCCTGGCAGGAGGCACAAACACCGTGATACTTCCTAACACCTAAGGTGTTCTTTATTAACAGAAGCGCATGCACAGTCTTTTCTCAGCTCCTTGTTAGTCTGTTTCTACACATAAGAAGTCAACACATCCCTGGGACTTTTATTTTTAGCTTTTTTTATTTCAGTATTGTTGTTAAGCTTGACACTCTTTTTTTCTTCTGACTAAATTTTCAGTTGTTCCATGAGAATTGCAATTTTATCCTGCTTTCCAAAAGCTGACATACGAAAGTAGTAAGTAAATACAGCACAAAGTGCAGCAGGTAGAGAAGTCTGTACAATACATTTAAAATGGGCACTGACAGAATTTATTGTCTGAGGAAAGATTTATCAGTGTCATTCACATCTCTTAACTAGGTTGCATTTACTGTTCACAGAAAAAGAGCAAATGAACTAAAAGTGTAAGTGTTATAATTGTTACCTCACTATCCCGCAATTCCTTGTTTTCATTTCTTAGGTAGCTGAAAGTTTAGATTTGAATTGCATGTCACTTTAACACATTCTCTTTGATTTTCCTATCCTGGAGAAAAATGGATCAGTGTATTATGCCAACTAATACAGATAGGATTAAAATTCATGTTCTAAAATGCCAGTTTTCTACATTTGTTGGATGAACATTCACAAAACAATATTTGAATAGCTATTCCTGGACAAATAGGTGATCTCATTAGGAAAAATTCAAAAACATGCAAATCAACAGGACTAAGTTAAATGAGAAAGCATTAGTTTTATACGGAAAGTTTATCAACCAAATTCACAAATAGTCAGTGAAGAAGGGAATGTATTACACTTGCAGGATAATTCATTGCCAGTGAAGTACATGCCTCATCTGGTTGTTCACTAAGGGCATGTTCCATTATACCATATGCATACACAGTTGAATATCTGCAGTTTGCTCACCATCTGGCATTAGCACAGTAATGGGTGCTCATGCATTTGTCTGCCTCAGCAGATTTATGCCTTGGTTTTGATATCCTTATGTCTTCTACTGACAGCTTTACTAGATACATAGGTAGGTGGGCAGGTGGAAGGAGTGGGGTCTATGTGCATGGGGGGACATGAGTAGGTTTATCTTCAAGCTTCTACTAAATAGGTGCTGGAGTATCTAGGAAAAGCCTCCAATATTTCATTAATATATGAGCTATCACAAAAATATTGTAAAATATTACAAATACATTTTCCTAAGGATCTCTGGGAATAAGTCTTGCCAGCTTTTTTCTCCAGGTCCTGATCAATCTCAGAATCAGGTTTCAATAAGTTACACAAATCCTGAATTATTAGCACTTCTGATGTGGAATGCTATTATTTAGTGCTTAGGTCTCAACTATGCTCTATTATTAATAAAACTATTAATTATATGTCCAAATGTTACAAATTGCAGAAGTTTAAAATATTGTGTGGAATATAATATTACGTTACAGTAAAAACTCCACTGTTATTATAATGACAGCTAAAAGTACACAAAAGGCGAGTGTTGTATTAGCTAAATCTGTACAGAGCTCTCTATAGAGTGAATTCAGTACATATTCAAGAACTCTTTTAATATACATTCTTTTAATATACATTTTTCAAAAGACAGGTATTAGAATATAATACCTGGTGACAAATAATTCTAAAAATAAGTCAAGCTCTCACTTTATCAGTAATGCTAGAGAGAGTAACACATTGCTTTCATGTATTCATTACTGTCTTTCTTTATTTCAGACACCTGCAGATGTTTTAGAATTATTAACTTAGCATTTTATCATTTAGTTTCAGAAGTCAACATTAAAGCAAATCCTGACTTGAAACAGTTTTCCGTTTAATCAAAACCAAGTGAGCGCCATTTCAGAATGTATATATTCTCATAAGAACTGATTATTATTTCTTTTTATTTCGTACATTAAAACATTTCTTTCAAGTGTCATTGGTATTTTTTCATTTTTCCAAGGGCTTCTAAAGATTTCTTTTTAATGTATGTTTACATTTGTTCTTTCCCTTTTAAAGCTCCTGTACACTTATCCCTAGTTTTACTAAGCCACAGAATTGTCATGCACATATCCATGTGACTGCTACATGCTATACATGCACATATCACTAAAACACAGACATTAGCGGCCTGATCATACTGGTTAATCTACAACCCTCAAGTTTAATATACAATAATGTGACAAGAGGAAATGTTACAAGCTGAGATAGATATCTGAAACATAGGCTTGGAAAATACTGAATACATATATGCCATTCCAGTAAGTACCACTAATGAGGTAAAGTTTATAATTCAAATGACTGCACATAAAATTAAAAAATACACATTAAAATCAGTTTGCAAGTGAAATCTTGACTTTGTGTTTCATATTATATGAAACATATACTATGGCTGTATTTCGCATCATAAGTCAAATGGACATCTTTGATATCTTTATCATTATATTTGCTGTGTATCTCTGATTCCAACCACTTCAAATAATCCAGCATTAGGTCCTGATGCCATATTCAGCAGAGAAAAATAATCATGAGTTTGAGTGAAATTTTTCTGTGAATTTAATCTTGAGCAAATTCTGGGATACTTTCCTGATAAGAAAGTGAAGAAGATTAAAAGGCTTAATGTTTGTTATTGTTTAACTATAGAATCATAGAATCACCCAGGTTGAATAAGACCTCCAGGATCATCCAGTCCAACCATCCCCCTACCACCAATTTTTCCCACTAAAACATGTCTCAGTACAACGTCTAATAGTTTCTTGAGCACCTTCAGGGACAGCAATTCCACCACCTCCCAGGACAGCCTGTCCCACTGCCCGACCACTGTTTTTGAGAAGAAATTTTTCCCAATATCCAACCTGAGATTAATGCTTAATGTTTAACAGTAAACATTTAAAAGGCTCATAAAAGTTTTTTGTGAACTTGGGAAGTTTAATATAGTTTAATATTTTTTTGTTGTTGTTTTGATTCTCAAGTGCTGTTCAGATTGTGTTTAGAGAAAGCATAACAAGTCAGAATACTAATGACATCAACAAAATGACAAGATCAAACGTAGCAATATAAATTTTTAAAGATCTTTCTAGCAAATTTCTTTTTAAAAAATGATATTTAGCTAAGTGAGAAAATAGCTGCAAAGTCTTGAATACATGTATAAATGTCACAATGGTTTGCAAATGCTGTCTTGTCAGAAACTATTATTGCTACCTTAACAGTGAAATCATGCTAGTTTCATTTGAAGATTTGACTGTCTCAGAAAGGTATTTTATGACTTGAACTTACTATTTTATCATAGGCCAAAATATAAGTTCATCTTTTCTGTTTATTAAGTAATGGTTCTATTCAGGAACTAGAAATAGTTATTGATTTTGCTACTGTTTTCTCACAGGAAACTAAAGGCTATATCTGAATTACATAAATCTCCAGTGGGTGAGATAAGATATTCTAAGCACACTTCAGCAATGCATGACTGCTAAGGTAAACTGGTCAACTTGGTTTGAAAAGCTACTTAAATTACTACATTTTAATATATTTCTGGAATCTATGAAAATGGACAAATCACAATTACATATAAGTGCTTCTGAAGCTATAAAAAATAACAAACTGCATCTATCCTAGATAAAAAAAAGGTATTTTTTTTTATTTATCATCTTGAATGTATTGTATTTACTGTGTTTTGTTATTTATTGGCAAAATTAATGAGTGCCTTCAAGCTGTGAGTCAGTGTTATCAGATATAACAATGCAGAATGATACTAACATACAAGACTTACATACAAGAATTGTATACATTCTTATATTGACACAGAAGAATTTCAGCAGTAATGTAGTTTATGTTTCAACAATCACACAGTTGGCATGGTCTGCAGATGTTGTCTGTCACTTCCTGAAAACATTATGGCATTACTTTAGATATTTGTAAACAAAATTGACAGCACAGCATCTTTTCTAAACCCAGAGTTTGTGATGGTGGTGAAGTGACACTTTTTCCTTGCGAGGCTTTTCAATTGTCATACATGACTTATAGTTTTATTTAATCTAAATGTCCCTTTTATAGGTTCTCTGTTACTGTTGTTACTGGTTTAATTTTTATTTTTATTTTTTCCTTTTGGTGTTGACTGGGGAAATAATTGATCCCAATTCACTTTTTGATATCAGTTAATGTGTTTGTAGACAGTCCTGTCTTCTTTCATTCATCTTTTTCTTCTTTTTTTTTTTTCAGAATAGTCCCATTCTGCTAACCTCACTTATTTTCTGAGCTTTTGATAACTTTTGTTGCTCTTGTCTAAGATTTCTCCTACTTGTCAGCATTTGATTTAAAATGTTGCTTTCATGCTAAATGCCTTACTTCAAAAGAAGAGAAATATGGCTGTATGCCAACGTGAGTTTCTACATAAAACTACCTAGGTAAAGACTTAGCAGCTAATGAATTCATTGAGGTAAGCTCCTTTTTGATCTTACAGGCCATGCACAGGCAAGCTGAACATTATATCATCTTGTCTTGTTCTCAGTTTATTCTTTGTTTTTTGATGAGTGATAATGTCCAGTTCAGCTCTCATTTTAGTGGAAGCCATGCACTGCTTTTTTGAAGTACGTTTTCCTGTATATGGAAAGTACAATGAGACTGGTTCAGTTGTAGGAATGTAACTGCATAGAACTCAATTTTTTTCAAGATAAATACTGTTCCTAGCCATTAAAACCTATATTAACATACATATTATAGATCTGCAATAATTTCTCCTGTTTATAAGGAAAGGAATTTACAAGATCTCATTCAAACAGAATCTATAATATAAATGTTTTGACATAGGTTTAGCTAGGTGTGCAGTAATGGAAATGATAGATTGATTGCAAAACAAATTAAAAACAGAAATATACCTGCAAAAATGTTACTGAACATATTTTTTCTTCATTGGAATCCTATATTTCTTGCACTGCATTCTGTACTTGCTTTTCATTTCCAGTGGGAAATAAAGTGCATTATTATTAGAATTATCAAACACAGTAGAACAAATAATTTTATTTCATTTTTTTTTGCGCAATTATCACTTTAATGATAACGTGATTCTACTTGCTTTTTTCTTTGGACCACTCACATCCTATGGCCTTATACATGTCAGGTGTCTGTATCTGCAACAGCTCAACAGCTTTCTGATATGCAAGCAAAATAAGTATCTATGCTTTCCAAGTTTGTTTATTTGCATTCTAATAAAATTTTTGTACAGGATAATCTGTATGCTTATGAACAACATCGTGACATTTCGTTGTCGTATGACCAATTTAAACATCAAGCAACTGTTCAAGCTGCAAAGTGTGTACATTATTGCAGAAGTGTCAGTTTGTTTACTGGGCTAGATGCTCTGAAGTGGTGTCTCTTTTCACATCAAAGGTCAGGCTGAAATTTCTTTCATTTTCTGCAAAAAATCTATGGGCTTTTCATAAAGTTGTGGTCTTGTTTCTATCTTCCCTTCTCACATCAACAGAAAATGTCATATGTAACACTGCCTGAGAAACATCAATCTATACTCACAGTAGATATATCATCTTTGAATCTAGTTCAAGAAAACTGTCAGGTCTCATTGGGAAAATTAAGCTTTCTATTACAAGAATGAATCATATATGACAAATATTGAATGATAGCTTGGAAGAAGCTATTGTTCATGAACTGCATCACAAATTCATATTTCCTCTCAATTCACAATTATAGTAGCTAGTTCTTATTCCTCCTCTAATTTATATATACATATATAGGTACAAAAATCTACTGCACTGTTCCACAGATTTAGGACATGCCACAACAAATTATTCAATATATTAATGTTATTCAGATCAGAGGAAGAAAAATTATAGTTCTCAACGATTCATTTGACAAAAACAAAGAAGTTTAATAACTGACCATTTGTCTGGTTAGGGTCTACTGTTTTTCTCCTGCTGTACCTGTATGTGAAGACATTTCTTCTGGCAGAGGTGTCTAACCTCTCACAAATTGAGATCCAGGAAATTCCAATCTTGAAAAAACTTGGAAAAAGTTTAAAACCGAAATAATTTAATATTCCATTGTTGCTTTTTTTTTTTTTTTTCAAATTACTATTACTCATACAACCATAACATATTTCATTAAATATTTTCATATAAATATATTTTCTGTATAGTTTAATTCTTTTTTTATGAGTAGGGAGAGGGAATATGTTCTATTAGAAAAATAATAACAAAGTCAAAAATTGTACCTGTAACATAGGGGACTTTAGCTTGGCCCTAAGAAATTTATTATTCGATTTCAGCATATTATTTTAGGAATGGAACTAACAAAAAATAATTTTATAACTGTTCATCTCCTTATCTATGTTTTGTTTCAACCAGCAGAACAACATTCTTCTTGGTCCTCTCATTTCCTTAAACTGCTGTTCTTCTCTTTTCTTTTCCTAGAGGCTACCCTTATTCTTAATGTCCCTCCTACTTTTAGTCCAGTATCCTGATGTTTTTCCCATTGGCTTTTATCTCCATCTCCTTTCCTCTCTTCTTGCTTTCTAGCTGCTTTTGGATTTGTCATAGTACAACATAGTGAGTTTACATGGACCTTTAAAGTTACAGCTAGATAATGTTTAATCCTTATACCTATGTATATCTTAGATTTCATATCCAGTGTGATGCTCTGACTCTGCCACTCTTTCCTACAAAGAATGTACTAACCATTGCCTTGCATTATGATTCACATTTAGAGGAACTCAGAGTGCATATCTCAGATACCTCCTATAGAAGCTGTAATGCACAGGTTGTTGCACTGATTACTAGAGAATTTCGTCTCATGTGTGAACCCCTTTACAATGACTAAAGGATCTGTCTTGACATACACTGAGAAGTTATTATTTCTGTAGTTTCAAGGATGTTTTTATACTTGACAACCAATAGACTCAAATACTCTGAAAGTGCATTCGTTTAAAATCTGACATTATTAAAGATGCTGTAAAAACATTCTGTGAATTCGATCTTGATTTTGAGAAATGAATTTCACTGACATTTGTTCATTTAATATTTCCATAATTAAACACTTACTATAGTGTTGACATATTGGTGGAAATGGGGTAAATCAACTCTGTACACTTAAGAAGAAATTGTATTCTAAACAGTTTCCAAAGAAAAAAATAAATTACAAAAGGAAATAGCCCAGACTCAGAATGTGAGAAAAAACTTGGAGCTAAATTACAGTACAGTGAAAGAGCTAATGTCATCTAGCTACAAGATAGCTAGTGAAGCTAAGACAAGAACAGCCTGAAGTAACAGTCACTTCAGAACTGATTGTCCAAAGTGTTAAAATTAATTACAACAGAAATGCTCCCTTTGTCAAAGGATGAGATTAGAGAACAACCTCTGAAGCATTTGGCCTGAGTTACTAATGTATTTTTCCTGCAAGTATTTTTAGATGGCTCAGAGTAACGCTCAGCTGATCGGCTGCAAATAAATATACAGACAAATTCTATTCCAGTATACAGACATACCACTAATGTCATGAAGCTGTGTTTGAGAATCCAAGACGTGTTAAATTATATTTGACTATCTCATTAGCTCTGAGTAGGATATGCTTTTATATTCCGAAAAGCAGGAAACATACAAAGTTCTTCAATAATTAAGCTGCCAATGCAGTGCTCGCTCCGTTACAGTTATTGAGAATTTACCACAAAAATCCTTTAATACATTTTCTTCTGTAATAGTAGGATACTAAGGATTTGAATAACACGTAAATATTTCAGAATGACAGCATTAAAAGCATTTATCTTAGAAAACTGATGAATATATATGGGTATATGAGAGAAAGAGAATTATAGATTAAAGATTAAAAAAAGCATTGTTTAAAACAATTTTAAAGACAGATTGATGACTGTGCAATAATGATACTGTCCTGTTTTTTCCTCAGATCAGAATCTTAAGCTTTATGATCGTGTTTCAGTTTTTCACCAATGACTCTTTCAGTTGATAGGCAACTATTAATCATTTACTTCATTTTTGTAACTGAGGTATATCTTTTGGCTGTTTCACCACAAAATGAAGACCATCTCAATCAGCTTATCTGCTCAAATTGGCTGACTACAAGAGAACTGTGTACAGAGCAGAATATGAGCTTCAGTGAGTTGGAAACAATGGTGGCAACATTGGAATAGCACAACATTTGTACCAGGTGGGTCCCATGAATGCTCACAGAGGAACAGAAAGAACATGGTACACAGGTTTGTCAGAACCTATTGAACCAATACGAGGCTGAAGGTGACAATGTTTCCTGGATCATTACTAGTGACAAGATGTGTCACCATTATGAGATGGAGTCAAAACAGCAGTCCATGGGGTGGTGATATTTGAATTTCCCATCAAAGAAAGTTCAAGATGCAATCCCAAGTGGGTAAAGTGATGTGTATGATCTTTGGGATAGGGAAAGAGTGATCCTTCTGGATTTCCTGGAACCCAGGAAAGCATCAACTCTGACCACTACATCATGATGCTGACTAAGCCAAAGGCTCAAACCCCCAGAGTTAGGCCAGAGAAAAAGACAACCTTTCTCTTGAAACATGATAATGCAAGGCCCCATGCTGGTTTGAAGACTGTGGAGCATACTGCCAGTCTTGAATGAACTGTCCTACTGCATCCATCACATAGTCTAAATTTGACACCTTCTGATTTCCATCTGTTTGGGCTAATGAACAGTATGGGCAACATTTTCCTAACAATGATACCATCAATGCAGCTGTGTAACCATGGGTCACCTGTACTGGTACAGATTTTTATGAGCATGGCATGCTGGCCCTTGTTCATCTCTAGCAAAAATGCATAGTTAATGCTGGCAACTGTTGAAAAATAGTGTTTGTAGTTGAGAATCTGCTCTATCAAATAGTGTTATTCTCTTTGTGTCTGTTGTAGTTCCCACAGAAATAAACAGGAGGCATTGCTTTCAGAGCCACCAATGTAAAATAGATATTTATATTAAGAAACAGATAATAGTTAACACTGTTTAGCTCCCTCTCCCAGTCTCCCTTTTCACTCCATTTCACTCCTATACTCCTGACTCAACTGCCTCCCCTGCCATGATGCAGGGGAATCATGCTCATGGTCAGTTAATCTCTACCTCTTCTCTCTTCTCATATTTCTCCCCTGATTCAGAGTAATTCTTCTCCACGAGATGCAGTCCTCCAGGACAAACCTCTCCACTGTTGTGTCATCATCTGCTCCAGTGCCTGGATCATCTCCATTCTTCCCATTTCTTCACTGACCTTGATGTCTGCAGGGCTGTTCACACTTCCAGCACATGGTCAGCTGCACCCTATACAGCATAAAATAGACAGTTTAACTAATCAAAGAATCTCTGTGGTGTTACAAGAATAATGAATCTCTTCTACAGAAGGGAATATATTTGTATAAATTCTTACAGAATAACTGATAAATTTGAATAAGCACAGCAGAGAGACTTCTTTGAGTGAAACATCAAAAACGTCATCCATTTAATCCAAAACAAACTAGCAGCTACCTTGCATCAGGCATTTACGGAAAAATGTGGATGGCAGCTGTTACCAACTATTAGCTTCAGTGCAGCTTTGACCTAGAATACATATCATATGTTATAAAAAATAATTTGATAGATAGATGTCATTTTTATGTACAGCTAGAAATTTTCCCTAGCAGAAACAAAGTTTTGTACGACAAATAGATTCAAGTAATCTTGCTGAAATTATGCAGGAAATGAAACAGCTGTAATAATCCTTAAGATTTTGCTGAGGTAGCATTAAAAGCAGATATAGAAAAGCATAGAAGGCTCAAAAACTTTTCAGCAGTCCTACAAAATAAATATTTGGAAAGTGCAAGATTTTCATTAATATGAGTATTAAAGAACCATATTCTAAAAACTTAGATTTAGCTACCAGCTCTGTAGATGGAGTTTTATCAATGAAGGTTATGATTTTGTCATGTCCAGAAGTGTGTGAACACAGAGAGATGATATTGCTAGCTGTGTAGGTTAGAATGGTTAATTAAAAATTTCCTTTCACTGCTAATATTCAATTCCTTTTGTTACAAACTCTTCCAAGAAAAGTCATAAAATTGTTTTCAGAAAGTAATTCCTTTACATAAATGAATTGCAGGAGACTTTTACTGCTATTTACAGGGCACTTGTACCAATATCAGCATGGGAATCTTGAATTTATTGTGACACAAAAGGAGATACAGTAAGGCTAAAATTTCTGTAAGTAATACAATTCGGCCCCAGGAAATCATTTTTATAGCAGTTGTAGTGGTCACACTCACTGTTCTATGCAACAGTTCAGTGGATAAAGCAGCCACCCATTTTGTAAAGAACCACTTTTTCTTATCAAGAAAAGCAAAGCTACAGACTCCTGACTTGAGGCACATGTTGCAGTCAGGCCCTTCTAGGTGAAGGAACCACTTGTTTTCCTCATGAAGAATTTCACTGCTGACCAAGACATTCACATGGGAGAAAAGTCTAATCTCCCTTTTTGCCTCAGTCAGCATTTCCATCTAACATTATATTCTATCTAATTTATATCTAAAATTTTTAGGCAAGTCGTTTGAGACTGTGATGGAAATCTAACCACAAGAAAGCACACAGACTGCTGCATTTAGCCCTCTCACCCTCCTTCTGGCCAAAATATTCTTTAAGCTTTTCATACAACAGGTGAGAAGGATGGAGAAGTCTATGACAGTATCAGACACTGGGGTTACAATACCAACCTTAAAGTTTTAGAGCTTCTTAGGAACATGCGATTGCTTTGAATGAAGGCAAGATCTTTCAGGCTCTGAAATCAGAATTTATACCAAAGCAAAGTTCTGAATCTTTTTGCAATGGACTTGCTAGGCTTAGAAGTGAATGTAGCTTTAAGAAGTTTAAAATTAAATGTATGTGAGGAAGTAAGCCATCTTGATAATAAAGAGTTTTAAAATGACTGACATGGAAAAGATGGGAATTTAATCCTCTTCGTACCACAAATAACTGTCTTACTTAACTGATGCTTTAAATGATGAGAATTCATTGCTACTAGAAAAATGTAAGACATACATTTAAAAAGATTGTAAACTCACATATCTCTTACTCAATATTTGTATCCTTTCTTAGCAGCTTGATGCAAAATCAGAAGACTTCAAAGAAGGAGCTCATTCTAGTTTAAACCATCATCTACATTCTAGGTCCTTTATCTCTGCAGACTGAGAGCTAATATCAGTTTCACCTGTTTAAATGATCTGTATTAATCCACCCAGCAGCTGAATTTAGTTTTACCCTTTCAGAAGTGAGCTGATGCAATATTAAGAGCATTTTCCAAATCTGAATGCTTGTTACCATTAACTTCTGTTTTTTAGATTGATGGGAGAAAAAAGAATCTAAGATACAACCTCACATTTTATATCCACATAAAACAGCTCTATGGAACATTGTTAACAGCTTTCAAAAGATTTGGAGCACTGTAAAATTTTCACAAAAGAAGAAAGGCAACAGTATTCAAAAAGGAGAAAAAAAATAAACCAACACAGCTGGTTTACACTTCTATAAGGCATGTAGCAAGATCTACATTGTTATGTCTCCTAAAGAAATGGACCCTTTGCTACTCATAATTGATAATTTTTTGTCAGTGGACTGGAAGAACTAACTTTCTTCAACTTGAGGGCAAAAAACATTCAGATACAGAGGAAGATGCATACTCAGGAAGTGTTAAATGAGTATATTCCATATTTGAGAGTAGAACGATTGCTGCTACAAGACAGAGTTTAGTATCTATAGTTCAGAAAGAATGCTGAAAAACTGGAGAGGATTCAGAGAAAAACCTTGAGAATGATGAAGAGAAGAAAAACAGAGCTTTCCCTGAAAGATATAGCCCAAACAATCTGTCTAATAAAAGACAAGTTTGTGGGGGTGACCCCAACTTAATCAATATGTAGTTTCCAGGGAATAGAAATCTACTAACAGAGTACTAGCAAAGAAGGAACGTAATTGCCTACAGTAAGCATTTAGCTAATGGATACACCATCTCAAGGGAATATTTATAAATCCATACCATATCTTTAAAAGATATAGTTGAGATCAAGCAGGAATTAATTCAAGGGATTCTGAAGTCTGTATTTTGTTGGAAGGTAGGCTAGATAATCATGGACTGTAATGGATTCCAATAATCTGTATTTTCTTATTGATTAAATGATGTCAAAAAAAAAAATCAATGAAATTCTGTGTAAGCAGAAAGGTCCTTCTAAAATATTATTTCTTTGATTTTTTTTTCTTTTTGGATGGGAAATATTTTTTGTACAACAATATTTCTAATAACTGAAGTAAATTTTATATTTCACATATTGTTGCCCTTGTCTGCTAGAGAGTCCACAGGGGAATGATTAATAAAATTTTGCTAGCAGCGGTAACAGCAGAAAAGAAAGCACTGATCAGAATCACAGCAAAGCTTTATTCTTTATGAGGAGAGCCCTGTTCTGCTTGAGATTTAGCTACATGGTGTTTTTGTTCTTAGCAGCTGTCGTTATCAGTTTTAAAGCGTTAGAATACAAATTAATTGTATTTCAGAAAGCATCTCTTACAAGGGTGCATCCTAAGGAATTATTAATAAACGAGAAGAGAAAAATACTGAGTCCTTACAATTTTTTTTAGTTGGGTAGTTATCTTTATCTGCGGAACATTCAAGTATATAATAATACTGATATCACTGAATACTAATATGTAAATAACTAATGAGGAATTGTAAATATAGAAATGTTAACTACAGAATATGTAGAATAAAATTTCTCAAGTGGAGGAAATGGAGCTAGAGGACACCCGCAGGGAAAAGAACATATTTTTCTTCTTTTTTTTTTTTTTTTAAATGAAGAAAGTAAGAGTAAAGATTTTTAATTGCATGCTGTATGTCATAAAATCCCTGAATAACACCAGAGAGGTTTTCCACCACCATTATGTTGTTGGGAGTAACCAACCATATTTTTCTCATTTTGTTTTTTGGAGTTTTTTCTTTTATCATTGCAAGGCATCAATTTCCATAGATTGCAAACATGACTGTGAAGAACATGCGTTACCATTGTGACAGTAGTATGTGTTTCTATCACCCTTTCTAGTTAGGTAGGATTTAGAATTAGGAACATGCTTGTATTTGTGGAGAAATTCACTGACATGAATGAATATGTGCCTAAGTGCAAAAAGTCATACAGATTTGATGGTAAATACATTAGATGAACCATTATTCCATGCATATATTATAACAAAAATCACATATACAGTCTGAAGATACAGATAATAGTTTCTTATTCCTCATTGTATCTATTGAATACAGTGTTGACAAATATTTGCAATTACCTTTGTTGTAAAAAAAAGAAAAATAATATCTGAAGGGTTTGTTGAACAAATGAGTATATCTAAAGATTGTGGACTGGAAGTAAACATTGATTCTGGATCATGTTTTTACAACAAATCAATATTTGTACATAAATATATGAATTTCTTTACAAATCACAGGATTTTTTTCAAAATACATTATTGTTAATTTACTATGATAAATGACATACTATAAAACTCATTTTAAACACATCTTCATATAGTATTCAAAATACATGTTATTTATTTATACTTACAATGTAAATTCTGTTATGTGGTGAGTGAATTTGCCATCAGTTTTTTCCCTAAGGAAAATGGGATGTGTTTCAATAAGTAATGCATACATTAGTCTTCTAAAGTAGTTAAGTTGAAGTGCTCAAAGCTTCTCTTCTACAATTAATTTATTTGTTATAAATAAGATGATACTTATGCAAGTTATGCATGCATCTGCTCAACAAAATCCTTACTTTATAGGCAAACCAGCAATGCTTACCAGGCCAGTGTAACACAATGAAAAGCACAGCAATGACAGTGTAGTAGCAAAGTGCTAGGCTGCAGGAGGTGAGGATATGCTCAAATGCAGCAGCCATCAACACAGAAACAAAAGAAAGAATCTGCTCACCTTGGAAGGCCTCAGGTAGGCAGGGATCTCCAGTGAGATTCCTTTGTATCCACTGCCAACTCTTACATGAGGTCTAGGAAGGGATGGATCCTGGCTCCACCCCTTTTGGTCACTCCTGGGTTGGCCCTGCCTTCCACCAGGTGCTCAATCACTGGTTCAAGCCATGAGTTAGCATTTCTCCTACAGCCATAAAGAGAGATGCTGAAGTCCACTTCGTGCATTTGTTGTTCAACTCTGGAAGCTGGTAGATGCACTTTATAAGTGAGCAATACTGAGAAGATAGTAACTGTACAACACATTAAAACATACCAAAATATTTACATTGCACTACCAGCCTGAAGTCCCCGACCCTTAAAAGACTGTAAGCAGCCAAACCTCTCATCAGAGTCACTCTGATTTTCAAAAGCCCAATAAGTACAAAAGGGTCCCTGGAAAAATTTATTGGATGGAGAGAGTGAAACTCAGACAACATAATTCAATTTACCAAGCTACAACATCTATTTTTGTGTGAGATATTTTTATTTCTGTGGACAGAGTCTTCAAAAGTAACTCTCTGGAATATTCCTTAAGATAAAAAATCATGATGTCTGAAGGCTTCTCAAATCGTTTGGTCAAAAATTTGGAATGAGTTCTGCGTTTACATCTCTAGGAAGTAATGCTTCCTAGCATGGAGATTCAAAGAATGAATAGAGAGAACATAGGCCAGTGAGGGAAGACTGATGGAGGAGAAAGAGGAAAAAGCTACAAGAAGGATCATTTAGTTACTTACCTAAGGCTATCATACTGTGAGTGCAGTGAGTAGCAGAATGAACTGGGGACTAGTACTTCTGCATGCAGCTGACAGAAAACGTCATTTATCTTAAGTTTCTTTCGTGTTCATAGAATCATAAAATCATAGAATGGCTTGGATTGGAAGGGACCCCAAGAATCATTGAGTTCCAACCTCCCTGACACAGGTGGGTCCACCGGCCTCTAGATCTGGTACTAAACCAAATTGCCCAGGGCCCCATCCAACCTGGTCTTGAACACCTCCATGAACCAAGCATCCACAACCTCTCTGGTCAGCTTGTTCCAGCACCTTACCACTCTCATAGTTTAAGGTAGACTAAGCAAATTGCACATTACAAAAGTCTGTTTCCCTGTATTAAATCAACAGAGATCAGGAAGCTTACATGTAAATCATTACGAAATAGACATATAAATCCAGACCCTTACATTCTTTGAGGTACAAAGGACAAAATCATTAAGGATTCTGAGTGTAGCACCATTATTACGTACTGGCAGATTACTATTCTGTTTTACAGTATGCTGTATAGCTTAATTTGCACTTACTTATTCTCCTATTACATAGGAGTCTTGCCATTAAGATACTTTCTTAAGAAGATAGAATAACAGTCTTGATTTGAATAATGTAAGGTAGATTGTTCACCTTGCCCCATCTTTTCCACCTTTTCTAGTAGACAGTAAGTATTATTGTCTTGATTAGAATATATATATATAAATACATCATTTCATATTATTATTATTGTTGTTGTTACTATTATTATTATTGAGCTAGTTTTACAGACTGCTTTGTAAAAAAACAGGAACCTAGCTCATCTTGGCCAATACAATAACACCGTCTTGTCCACACTGTGTCTTTGATCACGCCACC